>JANJYP010003838.1:0-30932 GCA_024605115.1 Rastrelliger brachysoma | reverse complement strand
CATATAAACAGCAAAAATGTGAAAACTAGGGTGCATTTAGTTCATTTTAGTGACTTAAGAAATAACATATTTGAAAAGTTTTATAATCAAAGGCGCAGACAGTTTGAGATTTTTTTTTCTATATGGAAAATTATTTAAAAAATACAAATCAAAACTCATCCCCTCTCTTTCTTTATCTCTGTTTGGATCAGGTGAGAGAGCAGCAGACTGGCCCTGTGGTGTGGAGCCCCCGGCCAGGTTGTGTCCTAACGGGACAAAGTGCCAAGAGTACTGGACCGGACCTAACTTCGGGATCACAAACTTCGATAACATCCTATTCGCAGTGCTTACCGTGTTCCAGTGCATCACCATGGAGGGCTGGGTGGACATCCTCTACAGCGTGAGTCTATACACACCAAAAACTGTTATCAACTTGATTTCTTGGTTGCTCCCCCCAGTGATCTGAATACCACGTTATCTTTTCATTTAATGTACCAGCAAATGTGATGATCATACTGTATTCATACTCTCATGAGGATAAACCATGTTGATTTTATTATCCCAATCACATTTTCTTTGGGCCAGGACAGCCTTTACAATGTAGCCCTACTACCGAGGTTAGGGTTAGAATTGTACAATCATGATATTTTTTGCCATCTATCATTTTAATATTTCTCAGTGTAAAGAACATTTCAGCCCTTAGGAACCACTAGGAATGGTTTAAACATGAATAATTCATTTAAAAAAAAAAGTTTTGTTGAGCATACAGACCCTCTATTTTTTTTTCCACCACGCGTGTGCTTAACATTCATATAGAGACACACATTCACACCTGGGAGCCGCCAAACACAAAAAATACGAGCGGTGAACATCCCACCAACTCACCCCAGAGCATTTAGAGGATTGATTTGTTGCTGAAGGGAATTTTGAAGGCAGATGCTAATGGAGTTAAGAGTATTATTCATTCTTTTTGCCTTAGGATTATTCGTATTGGTTCATAGATTTCAACATGACACTATTTCATCTTTTTGTATCTCAAGCATCTATAAGCCTTTAAAATCTCAATGAAGTGTAAGCTTATACTTGACTGTCAGTGTGTCAGGTTAGGTTATGTCTGAATGGTGAGGTTTCAGTACACATTGTACCTGTACATGAATACATTATATATTACTGCTTTAAACATACATGTTAAGGTGGTATTGAAGAATTAATTACTGCCTAAAGGTGTGTTCAGACTACGTGGTTGTATATGTAGTCAATGCAAAACTGCAAGTGAAGGCAAACAGGTGGGGGTTGGTCAGATACAAAGAAAGACAAGGAGGGACAATAAATTAAATGAACAATTCGTGAGTGCACTCAGCGCAGAGATGCTATGGTAAGGCCATGTGGTTTCTGTTTTAGACAATGGGGTCAACACCAAGTGGCATACAAGTTTTTATTACCTTTTCTCTCTATCTCCAGTCCAGATGTTGTCTTATCTAGACATCAGCTCATCTTTAGTGTTTTTTCCAAGCAGCCAAAAACATGATAACACCTTTTTTAAAAAAAAAAAAAAAAAAAAAAAAATCCCATAACCCTAGCAAACGAAAAAAGAATCTCTAAAGGATAAGGGAGCTCCAGCCGAGCAGAACTAAAAAATAGTGAAGTGTCTGGGCCAGTCCCACGATCACAGTCTGACTCACAGCTTCATCAGCCGCTTAAAAAAAAGCATAATATCGGACAAGCCGTACATGCCAAACGAGGAAAATGCAGCACAAATATCCACTTTAAAACACTTCTCAGTTCTTACAGAGTCATTTTTTGAAAGGTTGCCTGTGGTGCAGGGACACATGGATACAGTTATGACAATGAAAAGGAGAAAAGAAGTTTAATTTGATATAAAAATAGCTCTTAATATATGACCTTATAGCCTGTCTTAAAATTAGAATGTTAGAATGTGGAGGATATTATTCTTTAGAAAAAAAACATATCTATCAAATTGTAGCTTCTCTTACACTGCAGTGGCTATCAGAGAGGAGATGGGAACGTCCAAATGTCACGGGCTTGTGAACGTATCTTAAGTGCAGGTCATTAGGAAGTTCTCTTAGGGTAAATTTCCATGGACTTCCCCGAACTAGTAAGGTGATATTTCTACTGTATAATTTTTGTGACATTTAACTTGTGCTAGTCTGCATAAGGAAAGATAGTCTGGATACCAACTAAGATAGTGAATATATGCTGTGTGAAGCCATCTGTGAAGCACAATTCAACTAAAAAGCTTTGTTCTTAAACCTATAAGATTAAACTTAAAGTTAACTAAAAGATGTGTTTATGTACAGTACAGCTGTTTTTAGAAACAGGTGGAATTAGGCCCTGTTTACTCATACATGGATAAGTATTATGCCTTATATTTATATATATTATATGTCTACAGAGTCCCTTTGTGTATGTGCATGCCACAAATAAACAATCGCCTGCACTAACAAACACATGACAAAAAAGAAACAAGCTAATTTTCCGTTGATAGTCTGAATTATGAGCTAAATTGGAAACAAACATGCTCCACTTGATGCTTTGAATATGTATTTACCCATTAGAAATAATCAGTGCTTTACAAAAATGCCTAATAATTCTACATCTGGCTTAAAATGCTNAACAAACACATGACAAAAAAGAAACAAGCTAATTTTCCGTTGCTGGTTTGAATTATGAGCTAAATTGGAAACAAACATGCCCCACTTGATGCTTTGAATATGTATTTACCCATTAGAAATAATCAGTGCTTTACAAAAATGCCTAATCAGCTTTTATCAGAGTCTTTCTTTTATGCAGTTATCTGTCAAAGCGAAAGGCGTCATGATGAGGGGTTCTACACCCAATGTGAAATATGATCGATTATGGTATTATTGAGCCATTAAACTTCACTCTGTTTTTGTCGCATTATTTGTTACTACAGTACACTTCATCTCCACCCTCCTTTACTCTCCTGCCCTCAACATTTATCTCCTCCTTTTATTCACTAAACACCTCTCCTTTTCCATTCTCCTGCCTTCTTTTCTTTTCTTTCCCTTTTGCTTCCCCAGGGGAGAGCAGCTAACTGGCACTACATTGCGAGCCACTTACAGAGCCATCTTTCCCTCTTCTTGTTCTTCCTCTTCGTTTCACTCCAAACATCTCCCGTAGCTTTTTCTGGCTCATTATCCTTAGCGTGCTCCAGCCCCACACTGCTGCTGTGATCTGAGCATGCCTTTTTTCCTCTCACTCGTTACTTTTTTTTTTCTTTGTATTTCCCTGCTTTTCTTCTCCTTCTGCTCAAAGTCATTGTTTTTTTTCATCCTCCAGTTATTTTTACTTCACTGAAGCTTTCATTACTGTATTGCTCTCTGCCCACCTATCCCACCTGTTCCTTATCTTTTCTGCTACAGAATATCACCACCCAGTCCACCCTTGTTTTTTTTTATTTAACCACACCCCACCCCTCCCACTTCTCTGTTCTTTTTCCGCCTGTCTTTTCCACTTCATGACAAGACTGATTCACATGCATGACGGCCTGTTTAGCTGTGGGAGAGATCTCACAGCCTCAGAGCACATCCGCGCACCCCGTCGAGGCAGACGAGGCTTGTTCAGGACCGTTTCGATCAGTCCGATTGCCACCCTTGAGGTTTTTACCACACCGCAGGCAGACACGTTAGATGGGCTCATGTTATTACATTTTCCCAGTTTCCAAAAGCTTGTGTAAAGTAGAACACCTTGCCGACACCTGGCTCACAAATATGCATCCATCTGTCAATTGGAGCTTTTGCTGTCTCACTTTACCGTGCCAGCGGAACATCTGCTGATAGGCTCGTGTGCGTAACAAGTGCCAGTTATCCATTAGGAGTATTTATGCTACCGCCGTAGAAGATACTCGTTTGTTGGACTAGCTGGCAGATGCTAGCATGCTTAAACTCAGAAATGTCCGAGCTATTAAACTATAAACTATAATGGGGCCATGTGGCTGCAGGTTTTCATTCCAACCAAGCATGAGAACACCTGGCTCCGACTCATTTAATCAACTGATCTTCAATCTTCAGATTGCTCGAATTGTATAATCCTGATGAGTTGGAACAAAAACCTGCAGCCACTTGGCTCGTAATGGAATAGTTTGGACATGTTTGCTTTAAGTTGGACATCTCAAATTCAGGGGTAAGTTTAACCCTTACATACAGTTCAGAGTAAGTTTTACATTTTAGAGAAGACAAAACAACTTTAAAAACTCATCGTGTGTTTTTTAAAGAACACACATACACACATGATCTGTGTTCAATAGTATACTCCTCGATGTCCCTGTATAAAAAGTAAAGGACTTGGCTGTGTTGGAGCAGGCTTTGAGTCTTCCTCATCCATTATTTTCTATATCAGGACACCTCCTCATGTATTATTGCAATAAAATGTTTTTGTATTTGATTCATGACTGACATTTCAGGTATGAAGGATGTTTCAATAAGGCATCTTGTGGAGTAAAAAAAAAAGTTGATTTGCTTATGCATGTTGAGTCTCCTACCTTTTTTATGAGCTTGATTCATTTCCAGCATTATATGACTATGTAGCATATGCCTAATTCCTGCAAACTCCATCTTTGGTTATCCTCTTTTACAACCTGATTCCAACTCTTTCCTTTCTCCAAATGTATACTAGGCTTTGTTGGTCTAACATGCATATTCATACTGTTTTGTTTGTTTGGAAAAAAACCTGCTTTTTGTAGTAGCCCTTAAGGTGTGATGGTGTATTTCCTTGTTTCATCTTGGTGTGGCAAGCACTGTAAGCACCTCTTAAAATTACCTGTAACTCACCATCTGAGCAGCACTGAAATGTACCATACTGTAACTCCGCAAGTTTTCCCCAAAGCACATGTAAAAAATTAAGGACATGAAGCTAGAAACCATGACAACGTTATGTAGTGGCAAAGAGCCATAGGTTTATTTGTGTGAGAGCGGCGGAGCGTGCATGCATGTCACGTATGCATTAATATCCCAAGTCTACAAATGTTGATGCACTCTAGGTACAGAGGCAAAGGGGGAAGGGTTACATTTATAACATCGTGAATCCAGAATAGCATCCAGGCGGGGCTCTATTCAGTGGATTATATACTTTACCCTAACCCGGCGTTAACCTTGCAGATTGATGACTGTGCTACCTCTGCCCTGAGGTGGATCGCTCCCCTTTCCTGTCTAATGGTGCAAAAGAAAATGTAGAGTGCCTCTCCCTATCCTCCCTGTCATTACCATCCGGCTCCCTTTTTTGTCTCTCCTCATTGCTTTCTCTGTGTCATCCACCACCTCACCCTTCAATTCCCCCATAACTTCAACCCTACGGCGAGGCCACGTCCCAGGATCCTGTGGTCTCCCAGCAGCCTATGTAGTGGAATGAAGCGTTGTTGTCTGGCTTGTTATTCTTCATCTGGAGGGATCGTTGACAATAAGGCTGTGAAAGTGTTGCTACAGGTACCAGGGAAAAGATAAGACAAAAGTCTGCAAGTTTAGTTTGAAGACACATCAGAAAAGAAGACAATTCAGGACAGCAAGTGTTTTGGTTTTTTTTTTTACCATAAAGATTTATGGTATGGAGCTTTTATATATAGATGAACATCATCAGTTACATTCAAGCCCTTACCAGAAGATTTCACACAATATTGATAAAGCCTTCAGATTGACTCAACACCAGATAAATCTTACTAAAGACTTCTGCTGGCAGAGCGGCTACCTTCCAGTTAGCTCTCGGCTAACTTGAATGGAGACAAATTAATTTAATCGTGCGACTCTTCTAGACTTTCCAAACGTT
The DNA here is from genome assembly GCA_024605115.1 of Rastrelliger brachysoma. NCBI lineage: Eukaryota > Metazoa > Chordata > Actinopteri > Scombriformes > Scombridae > Rastrelliger > Rastrelliger brachysoma. The sequence goes on along the minus strand of JANJYP010003838.1, from coordinate 25,154 downwards.
GCGACACTGAATGGATCAAAGTCTGACATTAAAATGAGTCACGTTGCACAAGTTGTGTCACGCTCAAAACAATTTATCTACTGTTTTACAACCGCAACAGTAGCCACAGAGTAAGCTACAGCAGAGCCTATAGTGTTTTTGTGATTACACTCGCTGCCAGAAGGGGGAGAAAAAAGTCTTACATTCCACCTTTAACACTTACAAAGAGATTTTATATGCATGGTGCAAACTCAGTATAAAGTCTATTATATTGCAAATACACACTGAAACCAACAGTAGCACTGCATTTTATTAAAAAAAGCCATTAGTGTGTGTTGGCATGTATAAGATTGGCCAATGTAGTGTATTGCAGAGGGACTATCTTTTACCAGAAATGTGTTAAAACAACCTGACAAGCATGTTTCTCATGTTATCATGTGAGTAATGAATTTAAGTGTGATATGATTTTGATATAGTTCTACAACACATCTTTGGCAGGAGGTTGTGGTTGATGGTTCTGTGTATCATATATGTTCGTGCTTGACATGGGTGAATACTTTTGGAATCCATCTATCAATGTATAACATGTATATTTTAGAAATGTAATCCTTACATGAACCCAACTAAACCCAAAGTTTTCTTGCCTGAAAACTTTCCTTAAACCAAGAGGTTACTTTTTTTTTGACAAGTGCTCTTGTGGGCCTGAGAAAGAGAACAAGCTCAACCTGCAGCATGATAATGATCCATCTTCAGTGAAGTCTGTACACTCTATAGAGAGATCCTAGGTGGGAGAGACTGTCTTCAAACTGAGTCAACACTCCTTCTTGATGTTATAATCATGAACAGAGCGGAGGAAAAGGGAAGGGAGTGCAAATGAAGAGAGATTTCAGCTTATGCTAATGATCATAATGTTGCCAACCACCGCAGAGCTGCGCTTTTGACTTGAGAAAAATATTCTCCCACCAGTGTCGTCTTTAGCAGCTCAACCACGCAGTGGATGTTACTGATATGCAACTGCAGAATGTTGGAGGCCAGAATATATTTGCATCCAGTAGTTGAAGCTACCTATAGAGGAGGAATAATAAGTATTATCCTTCTAAATTATTCCGTCATTTGCTGAATTCTCCTTCATTTTTCCTCCCTCCCCCTACATCCACTAAATGTCTCCTGTTAGTCAGTTCTCAAGGTGAAAAGTGGATATTAATATGAGGATAAATAACTAATCTAAGTTGAGGGACGATCACGCTAAGTCTCTTCTTGTAGCATTTTTATTAGTTGGGAATTGTCACTATGCCTTGCAGGTAGTAAAAGGCTACAATTTAGTTTAGTTAACATCAGAGAGAAATGAAACCCTCCCCAGTGCTTGGTGATCTTGAGTCCTGTTGTGTCACCTTCCTCCACTGAGTAGTGGGAGCATGGCATCAGTTTCAGTTCATTGAGACTAGCAATTAGACACAGAGAGACACTAAACTGAAAATGTTCATAGTGAGGTTTATCATTTGTTATTAATTGCAGTCTCCACAAAAGAGTTTCTTGCTATGAGCAGCATGACAACTTAGGTTCATTTTTTTTTTCCCTGCTCTCTCTTTCTCTCTGTGACATCTGCCCTCTTGACAGACTCATATTTGGTAAAACCCGCCTTATTCAGGCTCTCCAACCAATCAATGTGACAAATAGCCACGTGTCATGCTAATAAGGACAAATCATCCCTCTATTCCTCTATTCTAGTCCCCCTATTGACGTTGAAGTATTATTCATATATTGAATGATGAGAATGGATACTGTGTTTGCCTGTTGCGGCAGCTGCGTGAAAGTTCAAACTTAGCCTTGTTGCAATGTAAGTTATTACTAAGTTGTTATTTATGCGTTATCAAAATAAAAGCAGATGCCCCACAGAGTTACAACATAACTCTAAGTAGTCACATACATTCCCCTTGGCATAATATGTCATAAAATGTCACAGAATTGTAGTCACTAATGGTCAACAGCTGTTTTTCCTACCACATAACATCATTTGTTCATTACCTGCATGTCACTGCACATTGCACAACCTAGTAATTCAGTAGGGAACTCATTTATTGATATGAGATTGTAATATTGATCGAGCTTACTATGATGTGCTACTGTGCCAGCCAGAAAGCTAATTTGCATGGTAACTACAGTATAACGATACAACTCTTTGATTGTTGATTGACTGCTTGCCTTAGTAATGGCTTTCACGTACCTAAATTAGTAAGGTTATTCCCTTAGTAATTCTGGTGCAACCAATTTTAGTAGCTGATTCAGTTACAAACTAACAGGTAGTTACCAAACCACTAGTGTCTGCTTTGCACTCCCTGGGAGAAAACTTACTTTATAGCTGATATGACCCAGTGCTGCTCATTATTATAAAAACTGCTCACCCAGCACATATGGTGCCTGTAGAGCATTATGTGTCTTGGCAGAACTGTATGGCTCAATGCTTACGTGAATGGCACAGAACTCATTTAATTCATATAGCTCTGCACAGACATAAATCAATATATTACATTAGATTAAATATTTATCGGACATAATGGCTCAAATTATGTTGAATCATAGACTACTGTAATACTGTATCTGAATGTACGGTATGTGTCTTTTGTTAGCTGTTTTTTTTCCCCTGCAATTTCAACTGCGGCCACTGCACCAAAATTATCATCAGCCAAAAAATTTAAATTGTTACTTTATTTTGCATTTATAATAAACACCTTAGTAAATAAAAATCATTGTATTTGAAAACAAAAACCCTATAAATAACAAAAATAATGAGCTCAATCTTTGATGAACCCCAGAACTCGAGGCTCGGGTGCCATCTTGACGTGATCTCATCATTCCTTAGCAGAAATGTCATGACAGTGATCCTCAAAAGACAGCAAAGCCTTGCGTTGATTCACACTGTGAATGCCGCTTTCGCTCTGAGCCAGTCAGCGGGGAAGCGACACTGTTGTAGCAGCAGCAGGATGTGTGGGCGTTTTTTCTCAGCGTCGATAATGTGGCAATCTTCATTTCATGCCTCGTGATTTTATTACATTTCCTCTGTCTCTCCTGGCGATCCGACGGCTGCCATCAAATTAGATGCGCCCCTAATTACCTCTGCTGTGTCATGTTCTGGCTTTGCACTGCAAAAAAAAATATACATGTCACTTAATATTGTATTTGCTCTCATTTGAATCTTTTTTTTGACAGGTGAGGCCCTCTTAATCAGGGTCATTGAATAAAAGACAGCATCCTACTTTTATAACAGCAGATACTATTGTTATATCTCAAGAATGCAAATCAATTGTTGTACTGCCTGTCTGTGACATCTATTGATTAACTATATCGAGTAAAATCTTTGTGCACTGTGCATCTGTATGCGAGCTTGTGTGGTTTGTTGCGTTGTTGTGTGTGTGTGTGCGCGCGCGTGATGCTAAGCGTCACAGTCACATTTTATTTTCACTTTGTCAGAGCTGTGTGAGTGAGTCACTGAGGCAGGTGCACCTTGACCTTGTCAGGGAGACGTCTTGCGCTGTCAAGGCAGTCATGGTGCCTGTCAAACCCTCGTAAAAATAAAGCAACAGAAAGGGACAGTTAGATATTGTCTGAACGTTCAGCCACATGTTTGTGTGAGTGTCCAGCTGGTAACTTTAGTAACAGTATCAAAGAAAGCATACTAAAGCTGTCANGTGTGTGTGTGTGTGTGTGTGTGTGTGTGTGTGTGTGTGTGTGTGTGTGTGCGTGCGCGTGTGTGTGTTTGGCCACACTAACAGGAAGAAGCCAGAGTGTCATGAGCATATGGTAGCACATGCTAGTTTTTTCTTACAGGGAAACAAACCTAAGACTTTAAAACAAGCAAAACACATTAACATTCATCTTATCTTTTGTGGGATTTTTTGTGATTAGCTTTAGTGATTTGGCTGTTGTTAGTTGCTAATGTTGTGTCTCAAATTGCATACTGCTGTCGCCTTTCTGCACTTGGAAAAATGCAGTGCATTATTATTGGCACACAGATGGTGCCCTTTAGTCAAAAAGTTAAGTTTGGAACTATGGACACTTCTCACCCTCACCAGTCGCCATCTTTGTTACGTAGCAAAAGGGGAGGAGCTACTTTTCAAATTGCAATTGGCAGTTGAGGACATTGTAGCTATGCTACACTAAGTCTATAAAGTCTGTGTTTAATTTGAGGGAACACTAACATTTGTGAGCTGCACAAGTAAGTACATAGTGTACACAAAAGGGTTAAAACAGAAGTGTGATTTGAGACGGCATGTGAGCCCTTTGATTGGTTTTTATCAGAGCTTGATTCATGTTCATATAAAAAAACATTATTAATTAGTGGAGCTTCAATTTTGAATATCTTATAGATAAGTAAGTAAGACACCATATTAATGTGGTCTAAGACTGTTGTAATATGGGATCCCTGAAATTACATTTTCATGCAGTAAGTGATTAGAATTTTACGGCCATTTGTGTTGTTTTTTTTATTTCAAAGTGTTACTTAAGATGTAGAGCGGTTTACTGTGGAAGCAAAAGAATTCCAAATGTACCGGTCGGCCCGCAGCCAGTGAGACTCATGCTTGCTGAGTACTTTGATGTGAAAGGAACCTTGTGTCCACATTTAAGTGGTCAGCCTTTTGAACTCAAACTGCCTGATTAAATAGCACTAAAATTAGCCTGCAGCAAATGAAATTTGCCGTCAAGACAGTAAAATTGTAGACTCTGAGAAAGATGATTAAGAGCCTCAAATTCAATTTAAGTAGAAAACTGTTTTGATATAGTCTTCCTACTGTAGCTGAAGACCTTTTGCTGTTTGTGCCACCAGAGCCACAGTCACTGTTGCTTGTTGTGAATGTTTCAGGACTGAAAGGACCACAGAATTGATTCAGAGTGGCTGTCTGCATCTCAGCAGGCTTTCCTTGCCATTAGAGAAAATGTGTGTGTGTGTGTGTGTGTGCGTGCGTGCGTGTACGTGTACGTGTGGTGGCAACACTGCAAGCTGAGAGTGGGAGTACACTGTCACACTGCAACCGTATGATGCATGAGTCCAAATTATGTGGCAGATTTTGCTTTTTCCTTGCTGATCATTCCGAGCAGCCCGCTAGCGATGACTCATGGGAATAACAGTGAAGGGATAACGATATCACATAAGAGATTTGAACTCGCATAAGATTTCAGAAGACTTAAATCACAACCTCGAGTTTGCGCTTAAAAATCAACACACTGTGGAGGGGGGGGGGGAGGGGGGGGAGGGGCATCTTTCGGGGTGTCATCATTTCACCGCTAGCAACAAGTTTGCAGTCCCCTATTTTTGTTTACTTCAAATAGCAGAATATCTCAACAGTGATCATCATTATAGGCCACACTTCACTTCTTTCCATTTAAATGGAGTGTCCACTATGACTAGACTTTTTAAAAAAACTTTCTCCACCACAAATCAATTCATAAAGTTGTCATACAATTTCATACAAATGTAATTGAGTGTTTGGACATACTGCCTGAATATGGAACAAGTGACAAAGCTGTGGTTGCGCTTTCCACAGACATTATCACCTGTCGCATTTGTAGCTTGAGAAAGGGGAATTTGGAGCTAAATGAAACAAAGATCCTGAGTGATAATGTTTCCTCAGTTTTTAGTCAGAGTAGTGTACCTGCATTCACCAGGAATGCAATACATGCACATATTCCAATTACCTGTAAGAAAATCATGTCATCTTTGCAGTAGGTGATACTAGAGCAAAATATACTTTCAGTAGGTATCAGTCATACACCATTGCCACAATATGCTGCCTTTAACTATAGATTTTTTTTTTTTACTCCTGTAGCTACATTTTACTCCAGTTTTTGTCTGTTATATATATATGAACATATGGGGTCACTAGAAGTACCTTGCTAAAGGCTACATATTCCATCAGTAGTTTTCTAATGAACTAAATTAGTATAGCCAGTGGCCTTGATTGCCATATGCCCTGTATCTGCTCTAGTGCTGTGCACACAGTGTGGTTTAATCTTGTTGCATGGCTCCAAACCCAGTGAACTTAAAGGTGGGGTGAACCAATTATCCCAAATGCATATAAATGACACAAATACACTGTTTGTTCATACTTTGAGGAATGAGGAAACCAAAGCAGGCCTGTGGGGACTGTCACTTTGAGCAAAGAGTTGGCATATTATCTTTTGCTGCAATCAAATAGTATGAAAACAGCTTGTTCTGTCTTTAACCATGATGCAAGAAACAAATGGTGCATAAAAGTGGGTATTTCTTCTATCCTTGAGCTTTTGATTTGGTGTGGACTTACTCACAGTCACAGACTATATTTTTGGTGCAGTGCACTGCATATTACAGTACACACAAATGGCAGCTGGTAGTGAAGCGCCAAAATGGTTTCAATGCTGACAGATTATAAAGCAGCAGGTCGTGTGATTTGATGAAAACACATGAAAAAAGAAGAGAGATTGAGAAAGAAATAAAAATCTGAAGAGCAAAACTGAGAGTGTTGGCAAGAAGCAGAAAGAGACGAACACACACACACACACACACACACACACACACACACACACACCTTCGCCTAAATATGTAAATTAAATGTAGATAGAACCACAGATGTGTTTGGTTGGCTGTGCCAGAGGTGCTTTGTAATATAGAATACTGGATCACACCTTCTGTTCACAAAGTGACATATGATAAATTGAAGTGATGGATGTCCTTTCATGATGCCCAGGGCCAGACCATCTTCTCTTCTCTTCTCCTCTCTATACTGTCATCCTGCAAGTAGATGATTAAACTACATGTTAGAGGGCAAAAACCAGACAAGCTGATCTTCATGTTACTGATAATTAAAACAATACGTTTTCACAAATTCCTTCCTCCTGTTGAATTAGGCTATTATCATGTTGATGTCATATAGTTTCATCCCAATCTGAATGTAGTGGTTCAGCTTTCAGCATTCATGATACTGAGAGTGGCCATTTATTTTCTGCATCAAAGAGATAGCTTTCTTCATTTTTTGGGAGGCTATAAAGTATTCACAGGTAGCAAGGTCGTCTTGGCAACAAGCACAGAAAAACATCTGGCAATACAAAGTGAAGAGATGTGGGGAGTGTTAATGCTTCAATTTAAGTCTAAAATTAAGTTTTCCACTTTTAAATCTAATTTTAAGTCATATTAAAATATGACATAATATTCCAAATAAACACTGGTACGAAACAATCAAAAAGTTAATGCTGAATATCCTCACTAATAGTACAAAACTGGATTGCGTTTAGCTTGTCGAACCGTTCAAGTCTGAGGAAACCGGCAGCTTTTCGGCTTTCACCACAGAGACCTCACTGTGTTTCAGAATCTTAAAAACATCTGCCAAAGCTCAACTGAACTCAGCCCGTCAGCTGGAGCTGTCAGCTGAAGAATTAAGGCTGTGTCAACAGGAGAGAAAAGTCTTCCCTCCTCACCAGCTGACTGGGACTGAAAGCTGACGCAACAGAGTGTATTTTCGCTTCATTTTCTCCACCAGGCATCCAGGATCCCCCAGAGAGAAAAGCAGATAGATATTTGCTGCTACTGCAAACAGAAAGGAAAGTTACCAAATTTTGACAGGACACAAAATTAGCCAAAAGTCTTATTTACACAGACCATTAGTAGAAAGTAAAACCAAAACCTTCACAAATTCATTTTTGAACCACTTGAGGACAGTGCAAGCTGTGAACATAAAATGGATTTATTATCATCTCCTTAAGATGATATGGAACAGGTTAGTCAACTTTTACCTAGTGACACTTTGAACAGACTCAGAGTGGTGCTAAAAAGCATTTGGGGAAGTGTTTAAGATACAGGAACAATATTCTTTTTCTTTTAGCTCAGTTTTGTTCATCACCAACTCCTAAAACAACTCGCCTAATCTTTGTCATCTAAAAGCTCTCTTTTCCTCTGCTTCCATTCTTCTCATGTTAAGCTAGGCTAACAAAGTCCTTGTTCCACCACCTCACCTCTTTTCTTAGAGAGAAAGTGAACAAGCTCATTATAATATTAAACTTTTCCTTTAAGCTTCATTAATTTCAATTAAATTTAAGAGAGAAGGTGAGGTGATGTTCATGTAACATTCATACCAAGATAATTATCTAAATGTGGGGGCTAAGAAGGCAGAGTCAACAGAGAAAGACCTAAAAATGGAGCGATGTGATGATGATGGGACAGTGAAGATGTTGGACTTGTAGGGGAAAGAAAACAATGCAGAGCAACAGTGAGGCTCTTACCATCCATTTATCCTGGTGTGTGGGCCGCTGCCTCTCTGACAGCCCAGACAGAGGGTGTGCTCGCTGTATATATAGTATGTGTATATGTGTTCATCTCACATACTCGGATGCATAATATAGATCCTTGGCCCCGCTGATTCAGCCGCCCTGAACCTCCCATCACAATTACAACCAGCGTGTGGCATCACTCCGACAACGGCGTCTGCAAAATGTCACTGTGCTTCACACAGCCCATCAGTCGGTAGGTCTGTCCCCCTGCTAAGAGGCCGCTGTGTGATCACTCGCAGACATGGGGCAAGCTGACTCCCAGAACCCCTGGGGATGACAATAAGCATGAATATCAGCCCTGTTGTACAGTAGCTTAGTCACTAGGAAGAACACATTTTGGACTTATTAACTACTATCATAAACTATCCAGGCATTGCTACAAAGTGATTTGGATAACATCTAAACATCTTTTACTTTGATGTTGCAATTATAGATGTTTATTTCAAGTGTCAGGAAATAGAACAAGCCATAAAAAACATCTGACATTTTATCACCTTATAAAGCTGATATTGCAATTTTGTTGCAGCGGATGGAAGAGCAACATCAGCATTCATTGACAGTCATGTTTAAGTCCTCCTGATGTATATGTGTCCAATATTCAACCTCCTTCTTACAATGGTTTGGTCCTCACTAACTCCTAAGAGAAGTATCTGACTCAGCAAATCAGTGCTCTACTTTTTTTCACCAGCTAGTTGCTGACTGTCTGTCTGCTGTTGGTGCTCAGCAAGTAGCATACAGTGGGTTTATTTGAGCTTTTTTTTTTTTTTTGGCTGAAAACATCTGTCTGCTGCGTCTGGAAACAATGTCTATAAGAACAGTGAGAACGAATCAGAAAAGTAAAGATTGCCGGCCAGAAAACAAAATAAAGAAATGAATACAGCTAAAACAGAGTTGGGTGTTAATTCTCTGTGTATTTGGCTGTAATGCGCGACTCATTAAACATAGCACATAGCATTCAATCCATTGTTAATAAGAAAATAATGCTCATCGCAGCTTTAATACCATTTGTAGCCTAACATGTTCTGTCCAAAGACTAAAATGAGGCGATCAGTTTCCCCTTGCAGCTAGAACACAACTTTTAGATGTGTTCTCTACATGTTGGTTTTTAAAAAACAGTTTATCCCTCATAAAATTGTGAAAAAAGTCAATTTTGTGAATGTTACTAACCTCAGGTCACCATTTAAGCAAATTGGTGTTTTTCTGTTTCCATGTTGAAGGCATTTTTCACAGTAGGAATGAAATCCATTCAGCTGCTTGAGTTTTAGCCTCCTGGTATTGTGCCTGCTGGCTCACTGTCACACTGTGATGGTTTACTGGGACACTTAAATAGAGCAGAGCCACTGTTAATGCTATTAGTAACACCTGTGCTTTTTCTACTACAAATTGTTTGCTGTGAAAAGGACTACTGAGGAGATCACTTAAAGAAAACCTTTTCAAATATGAATTTTTTCTATATAACCAAAAGTATATAATCGTAACCTCCCAATTTTTTATTCTCTAGATGAACTGGGACACTGACTGTGACTGAATATCACCCAATATCAGTATCTGGCCTCACTGATGCTTACATGGCTGAATTAGTAGAAATCTCTATTGTGAGGTTCCAACATCTTGTGGGAAGCCTTTTTAAGAGAGTGTAGGTTGTTACAGCAGCAGATTAATGCTCATGGTTGTGGAATGACACGTTCATCTACTTCATATAGTTGAAATATTAAGATATCCTCCTACTCTTGGGTGTCCACATGCTTTATCCTCTTTGCTATGCTATTGTCAGTTATCTGATCAAATATTAAGTCGATAACTGAGACACAGTTTGGATTTACCGAGGATAATCCGAGTGTTCACTAGAGACGCCCCTGTCCCTAATTCATCTTTGGGTCCACACATAAGCACTGAGAGAATCTAGAAGTATGTAGACATTAGGTGCATTTCAGGTTCAAGATTTGAACCTCCTGATGCTGTAAAGAAACCCTTGCAGTACTTCAAAACGCTCTTCACTGACAAGATGATTGAGCATATTGCTCAACATGCCAATCTCTACTCTGCCCAGGGGTTAGGAATGCAATCAAGCCCTGAAGAGGTTGAAGATTTCCTTGTAATACTTTGCTTCATGGGTGTTTTCAACTTCCAAGCTGTGGAGGACTATTGCAACCATGAGTCATGTTTCAGGATGTTGAGGAAAAATATTCAAGCTATTACAGCGATTCATTCATCTTAGTAACAATCAGCAGCGCATTGACCATTCAAAGCAGTGTCTCATGATCGCCAACAAGCCAAACAAGTAGCTCAGGTGCTTCTTCTAGAGGCATGGTCTATTTTTTCAGGACTCAATATTGCTTAAATTGGTGACGACGTTATGCAAAACCATCACACTGTCACAGCTCTCAGTCATCCTCCGTGACAACCACTTTGGCAGTTTCAACTTTGTCCAGAACCTGGGTGTGAAGTGCGCCGGCACTGTCTGATCAAACATCAGCGGAGCAGGTCTGCTGAAGAGGTGATCATTGTGAAATGTGTCAACCTTCAGAACAATGCCGGTGGGAGCATGTCTCTTTCAACTGTCAAACGGTGGAACAAAGAGGCCCACTCAAAGATCGTTGTCCCGAGCCCATCACTCATTTATTCCAACAACTGGGAGGCATTGATCTTTTTGACATGTTGGTACACATAGACATGATTCCAGCCAAATCAAGGCAAAGGTACTTTCCCATGTTCATATATCATATCCTTTACCTGTCTATCTAAAATTTTGGCTGTGGTCTACTGAATGAGAAACTAGTGCCTCTCAAAATATTTTATCCGCAGTTTGGTCAACAACCCAGCATCCAATGTTGGCTGACCATCATCCTCCTGTCCACTACAGATGTCATCTCAAAGGAAACACACCCCAAGACCTTCACTGCAACCAGTGTGTGTTATCCTAACTGTGGTCATGGGTGCATGTGTGTGTTTAAGTCATTTAAAGTAATCAACCCCCAGCTGTTACGGCTCATATTGGAAGGCTGAATTGTCACACCTTTTTTGTGTGAGGACAATTTAAGTGGATGTTCATGAGCGGTAACTCGAGCTGAATTAAACAGTTGTTTTGCCATGATAGACGACCAAGCTCTTTGTTTGTGAGACTTTAGTTGGTAGTTTTTTTGTGCGGTAGGAAGCACTCAGAGATAAGTCAGACTTTTTAATTACTCTTTTCAAATAGGAAAGTTGTCAGTATTTCCCGAACAAAGCAAGTTGGCAAAAGTTTTCGTTCAGTCAGCCAACTTACTGAAAAATACATTGCTATTCACAGCTGTGGGTGGGAAATAAGAATGTAGGATAAAGCACATTTATACATTGTCATCTCAAACTGGGTCATTCAAAACCAAACGTCAGCCCATTTACCTTTTATTTAGGGCATGTTTATTCACCATTTCTTACTTGAATTTTAGTTTAAAGAGTGAAACATTTGTTTATTTCAAGACAGAGGCTGCAATCCAGCATGAAGGTTCAGGTGACCTTTTGCGTTTTGCATTTGATTTCACAGTGTATCTCACAATGAAATACAGAGACATTTATTCTATAGATATGTCAAATGAAATGTAATAGTCTATAAAGGACTTGCTCTTAATTTTTTTTTTTAGAAAACTCCAAACTGTCGTCTTACTTCATTTTATGCTGTTCTGTTGTCTCTTTGTGTGTCCAGACTAATGATGTGGCAGGAAACACCTGGAACTGGCTCTACTTTATCCCTCTCATCATCATCGGTTCTTTCTTCATGCTTAATCTGGTTCTTGGTGTCTTATCAGGGTAAGTCATTTTGTAACATAAACTCTCACAGTTGAAGTCTGTAATGTGATAATACATACATATCGTATGTGCTTCATTTTCATTTGTCAGTTCAAATGTGTAAAAATTTGATTTTAAAAATGCCATTTGGGTTTGCAAACTGTTGTCCATCCTGTTGTATTAGCTCACATAGAGGCACTGCAGTTCATTAGCAATTTCTTCCCATTTTCTCTTTATTTTGCTTAACCGGAAAAAAGGGAGGTGTGGGGGCTTTGTCATCCTCTCGTGTCATTAAAAAGCCTCGCTCTGTGGCTTTAATCATCCTGCTCCTCTATGCTTCTGGATCTGACGTCTGTCTATCTTATTGTATCTGTGGCTGTATAGAGCCTCTTCTCACCTGTGTTCACTCACAACGCCTCGTCTCACCAAAATCTGAATGAAAAGCAGTCTACTCAGTCTGGTCTAACTAGACAAAAGACTTTTTTTTAGTCACATGCTAATACAAGCACATTCACCACATGTTATCGTCATCCAGTGTAGCCGCTTGCTACAACGGGTATCTGTGTTAGCCAGTCATTATTCATACAACAGTTAGCAATTCTTGAGATGCCAACTCCTGTCATTTTTCAAAGGAAATTGTGTAATCCAATTTTGAAAGAAATTTATTTCTTTTATTAAATGAGACTAAAGTTTCACAACACATGCCACACTGGCTCACAATATGAATAAATAAATAAACATAGTGTGACAGTTGACGGTCTTGTCACTGTGCCTCCAAGTTGATCATGAGCCTTGGCTACTTGGCCAAGGGGGTGTCCCTTTGGTTGAATGGTCAGTGCACATGACTCTTACCCGGGAGGTTGTGGGTTCAATCCCTGCCCGGGCCCTCCTTAGTTGTCATTGCCACCATAGGTTAGTATATAACTTTGTGCATTAATGTAATATGTATGTGTGTGGTTACGTAAAGCGCCATACTTTCACTAGAAGTTGCCACTACAACAAAATGACACCAAAGTGATGATGGGGACTTGTGAAGGTGCAGATCGGAGCTAACTGCCAGCACAGCAGTGTCTCTTCCGATACAACACAGTGTGTTGACATGAATACAGATCGACGTCACATCCTCATGGCCACGGACACAGCAGCACCGCTGCTGAAAATATTTCTAGGGGAAACACTGCAACATGAACTGTAAGTAAACACAAATGTCATGTTTAAGATATTAGTGTTAGCATCTCATGTTAGCTTGTTTCTGTACATGCATTAGCTTTTGTGATGTAGCATGAGTCAACAGCAAAGAAAGAGGTTATTAACAAGCTGTACAGATCTATATGTTAGTAAAATCCTGCATGATAAACTATTTCAGACCAGATTGTTAAATAATCTGAAGCTTTTTATGCATTGTATTTGGAGTGAGTTGTCATGTGATCATCAGTTGTGGGCAGTCTCATTCTGCTACAGTGAAAGCCATCAGTATCTATCCAGTATCAACAGGTAGGAATGTTGCTCTGATCCACAAAACTACTGAAAAGCTAGTTGACTTTTGCAGAAGTGATGACATCAACATCAAAAGGTAACTTAAACTGTGGTTGAGATATTATCATAATTTAACCTCACATTAAACTGCTCCCTTTGATATAAAAACATGTAATGGAGTACATTAATTAGTGGAATTTTACTATATGTCAAGGTCATACTCCAGATTTGATATTAGGTGGTTACTCAAGAAATATCTCATAACAGTATTACTTGAACATTGACCTCTGTCCTCCTTACATTCAGACATAACACAGTGTAGATTCACCCATAGCTTAGAATCAAACCTGTGCACGTCCTTCTTTTATAACACTGTGACTCTGTGCACATTGATCAGACAGCTGTCATGTTGTTACAGCAGTTCCTGCACTGACATCTTTATAACCCGGTCATCTCTCTTTCATAAAAAGAAGATTTAGACACATAAGATCAATAATCACCTTATATGTCACATGATAAGATAGGTGGCACTGATGTAATGTTCCTATCATACTTCTCATGTCAGGCTATAACTAACCCACAGTGTGATTCCAACACTTGTTCAATAAAGAAGTTCACGTTTGTTACATGGATGAAATTCTACTTTCACTGATTAGTATGGAGGCCCTGACTTTTTATTTACCCGTTGCCATGGTGAATTGTAATATCAGAGCTCTGTTAATGATGAGTTTATTCTTTCACCACACTCACCAGACTTAGAGTTGATTGGACAAACTCTAAGCAGCTGTTCTGTACCCACACATTCAGTTTTCTGCCTCAGGTTCATCAACTCAGTTTGTTAAACCTGCTTTCTGGTTTCAAACTCTGAAAGGAACCACTGAGGGAACTGTGCAGCAGCAGTTAGCCTGTGTTTCATTGCTATGTAACAAAGATCTGCGATGCTAAATACATACCAAGTTCAAAGATGTTTCACCTACAGGACATTTACTGCGCGTCATTATGTTCTAAATATATCGAGGATTAATTATCAGAACGTAGAGTGAAGCTATTTCTGCAGTTTAATATTTATACACTTTCAAACATCTCCCTCCCCTGAAAGCAATTACACTGACGCATCACAAGATGAGGCAAAGGGAGGCAATTCAAGAGCTTTACACAAGACATAAAAAAGTAGTGATGGGTGGATGAGGCTTTGGGGATTTCTTTCTGTTTGTGCTGAAATAAGATTTGAAGCAGCAATCTATAAACTCAGTGCAGTTGATTTTAACATTGTCAAACTCTGCTTAGCAATGTGGCGTTTGAGTTACTTATTGTTTTCTTTGTCTTTTCAGGTAGAGATGCATCAACAACAACAATAGTCCCAACAATATGTCTCCTCTAAAACATTCAAACGCTATAGTATCCCACAGTACAGAAATGCTACAGAATTACTCAGTTTTTGTGAAAAACCATGGTCTCAGTGGTGTCGCTGTACCTAGCTGTCCAAAATAGTGAAGATCCATGTGTGCATGTGTGATTCAAATTTTGTAGTGACCTAGTCCTCCACGGTTGCACTGCAAAAAATGTCCCACTTGAAACAAAAAAATAATCCTTAAAATGATGTTCAAATCCTGGATTTCAAGCCAAAAAAAAAAAAAAAAAACGGCCATCGGGGTAAACATTTTTTATTGGGAAGAATTCTCGACATTAGCATGAATTTTTTGCTATCTGCATATTTGAAACTAAGACATTGCTCATTGTAATGTTAATTTGAGAAAATATTGTTCTTAACTCAAGAATGTATATGTCTTAAAGCGACTATGTGTAAAGGCACGCCAACTTATTAGCATACCGCTGGGTGGTCCAGTGTTAACGTACCAGTTTATGTCTGAGGCAGCGATAGAGTAACATACTGGCCAAACAGAAGAGGAATATACACATGCTGTGCTCTCACCCTCTTCTTGAGATGGTGGAAGTTGTTTTATGGAAGTTTCTTTCATTCTTTCTCCTTTTGGTTCGCTATACCTGCACTTCACCGTACTGTAGAACTTGGACCGAACTCGGTGGGGGGACAGGTTCATGTCTTCCTCTATTGTTCTGGGCTGCACTGAAGACGGTTTGGCTGGTATGTTACTCTATCGCCACCTCAGACATAAACTGGTACGGCAACACTGACCTGGTGCTAGTCAGTTAGCATGCTAATTCTGGAGGAGATCTCTGCAATGCTATGCATATACTCTGGTTAGAAGATGTCAGTGGGATTATTTCTTCACACTCCTTTGATATGTAGAGTTAATTTTTGAATGCATTACACTTCAAAATGACACCAATAATACACATAGTCCCTTTAAAATAAGAAAACAGCTTGGTTGTTCAGATGTTGCACAAAATTCAAGCTCATTTCTAGATCACTTGAATTCAAAATAAGCTGTAAATTCTCACCTAGCAAAATGAAGCTTGACTCAGTCACTAACAAGATATTTTTTTTATCAGTGCTTGAAACTAGAAAAAAAGCTCATAAAAAGTAATGAAAAGATTGATAAGACAACTACAACAATAATATTCCTAATGATATATTGAAGTCTTGTTAAATTATTTAAAGTTGAGTTATGCAAAGTCTGCTTTAATAGTGCCATTATTCCGTCTTGGTGGTATAAGAGCAACATTAAACATATCCATAAAGCTTCAAAAATGATCCCAAATTAGCACTGAGTTATAGAAGCATTAGCCTTATCAGGACTGTGTGTAAGAAATATTTATTGCTCTCTGGAAATCATCTTTAAAGGGCAGAGCTGTGTCCGAAATCGTTCAGTCATTTACTCTTCGCTCCTCACTATCTGGGCATGTAGAAAATTATACAGCGAGTCATTTTCTCTGCATTGTTAATTACATCACTTCTGTTGCACAATGAAAACACGCTAGATTAATGTTGACAAGTGGACCATCCGTATTAAATACCAGCATGCTCTTTTGTGATGATATTATACTTAATGAATTTTCCCAAAATGAATGAATGTACTCTGTGGCTATTTGTATTGTGATACTGTTCGCCTGCATTAAATTTATTTTCACGCCACAACTCATGGACTTGTCTCATGCCTGTCATCACAAGGAAAACAAATTGCACTTAGTTTATTGCACCCAAAATACTTCTTAATAATACTCTTTATAAAACAGCTTTTACAGCTCTTTGGAAATATCAAATTCAAATATCTTGGATTAGATATATAGCATATTGAGAGATGCAGACTTCATTACAAAATTGACTTGCTTCATTCTGAACCGATTTTGTGCAAAATTTAAATGTGAGAAATTGGTAGTGCTAGAATACTTGCTAGAATTATATGCATTTGCTAGGGGCTGATCTAATTGGCTCCATGCCAAAACATTAAACTTCTGAATAGCCACAATTCCCTTTGGGACATGCAGATGCGTCCCATCTATGAAAAGATAACTTCAAGTGTAAATAATTTATAATTTCAGCTTTAGTCACTTTCTCTAAAAAAAAAAAAGTAGATTTCTGTGTCTAATATTGTGTCTCTGCTTAGTATTCTGTATCTATTATATTGTGTCTGGTTACTGGTTGTTGTATCAATAATTAAATAAATGAATTAATGACATAAACAAGATTACTTCTGTTCCCTTGACTTCAGTGGCTGTTATCGCCATAGCTCAATGTTGGGAAGCAGTGTATATGGTGCCTTCCGGATATATACAATACTCATCCACACACAAGCATACATAGTTATGAATACACATACATGCATACTCAAACGCAAGCAAACTGCAAATACATTCTGACATACACACATGCATTTACACACTCATACACACAAATCCTTACATGAACACACATGTATGCAAGTATGTATTATACTGTATTTATATACATGCTTAGTACCAATACACATGCATGTGTAAGTGGTTTATGTGACTTCTCAGAGGCACATTGTAAAAGCATTATCTGAATGTAGTCCGTGTATTATTAGCATTATCTATATATAATATATATATAATATAATATGCTCGGTATAATTGCATATGCTGTGATAAGTCTTACATCTGATACCCAATCTGACAAGCAGCCATGAAACTGCATTATTATGGTGTGTCATGTCATTACATCACTTTTCACAGTTTTTCCTCTTCGTTTCAGGCAGATCTGCTAACACAGCTGCAGCTATGCCAAAGGCTTTTTCCCTACTCTCTCTCTCTCTTGGGGTGTCACATAGATGTGTTACTTTTGTGATGTTAAAAGCTTATTTGTTGCTGTAAACGCACTCAATCTGCGATGTGACTTTCTTCTCTGTATGTCCCTGTATGTGTTCCAACAGAGAATTTGCCAAAGAGAGAGAACGCGTAGAGAAGAGGCAAGAGTTCCTGAAGCTTCGGAGGCAGCAGCAGATCGAGAGAGAACTCACTGGGTACCTGGAGTGGATCTGCAAAGCAGGTCAGATTCATCTCTGAAACAGTGTGAGAGTTGGCACGTAATTTGTTTGTTGTGTTAGAATTTGGAAAAAAAAAAAAAAAACTTGACAAATTGAGAGAAAGTCCCTGTTTCCTTTCTCTCTCACTCTCTCCCACTGCAGAGGAGGTGTTGCTGGAGGAGGAAGATGAGATTGCAGAGGAAAAGTCCCCGCTGGACGGTGCGTGGTACAAGAGGAAACAAAACCTTTCAGGTGAAAACAGGGTATCTGAGTATCTGTTGCCTGCTTTACCATGGTCTCCACCATCACAGAGGGCCGATGGTAAACCAGGCACAGAGAGGTACGGATCACCATTTTCCATTTCGAGGGATAGATTTTGTACAGCAGGTGCTGCATGTGCTGTGCATAAATCCTTCCAAAACTCATTAGTCAGTCACATTGTTCCTGTGTGGAGCCGAGTGTAGGCTTCAGTCAGACTCAGATGTGCTGCACCGAAATAATTATCATCCACAGTGATGAAGATGTACCTTAAAGGCCCAATCTGTCTTTTTTTTTAATTCAAATTCAATTTACGGGTTTCTGTGTAGTGTGAAAACTCGAGCTATATGTGGACATTCAGTATTTCCTAAATCACAAAATTAAAAAATACTGTCCTGTTAAGTTGATATGAATATTGGGCAGATATGATTTGACACCAACCTGGAATTATTTGTGTGCATTAAAACTGTTTTAAAATGAATTTAGAGCTGCTGTTAGAGTCATTAATCTTAATAGCTAAACTAGAAAAGTGCAGGTTTATTCACAGTTAACTGGATCAGTCAAATCCTATATATGTGCTCATTTTCAGATGCAAATAATAAGACTTTCCTAGGATGTATGCTGAGAAATGTTGATAAAAAGCTAGTTGAAAACAGCTAGGAAATATCATAATCTGTCAGTGCCAGTTGCCTCAGAGTGATAACAGACCTTGAGGGGAATCTGCACACAGCACATTAGCCCCAGGTAACACCACAACATGTCATTTTCACACTTAGATTTATATAAATTCAACAAGAGGTGCCAGTAGGTGGATCTTGCAATCTACAGTATGAGGCTAGTTTCTCTCATGTTTGCTGCTGATTCTACTGTAGCTTTATATTTATTGCACAGAGTCGACATTGATCTGTTATCTGACTCCTGGCAAGAAATGTTGAGCAGTTTGAATAAAATTGGTTTCTGAGGTGAGTTGGCTGAAA
The DNA here is from genome assembly GCA_024605115.1 of Rastrelliger brachysoma. Classification (NCBI taxonomy): domain Eukaryota; kingdom Metazoa; phylum Chordata; class Actinopteri; order Scombriformes; family Scombridae; genus Rastrelliger; species Rastrelliger brachysoma. The sequence goes on along the minus strand of JANJYP010003838.1, from coordinate 5,998 downwards.
GTTAAATATGCTTTAATGTCAGGCTTTAGATTAGATTTTATTCTGTGTCACAGAGATTTTTGGCAGGTTTCTTTGCATATCAATGAACAACACATTTTTAAATAGGTTATACATATAACTATTGTCTGCAAAAACACTATTAATGGATAAAATGCAGATGTGGCATATGAATTTTTACACCAGAACAACAGACATCAAAATTGAATACTTTTTCCTATTTTTGATCATGGACACACTAAAATAAGATTTTCCTGAGCCATTATATGGAAAATTACCATTCTATTACAAAAGAATATGAGTCACTTTCCACTTCACCCAAATCACACAGCTCACACAATCTGTTTAATTCTAAGTGAATATTTTCCACATGCAAAGCTCAACAGAGGAAGAAAAGCACTTATAACTTGGGTTTACTTCATAGTTAACATGACAGTATAAAATATAAGGTGTAAGTATAAGGTGTAATGTGGTTCTTTAGCTTCACATTAACCCCAAGTGTGTAGCTACAGTAGGGGTGTGTCGCTTGTAATCAGATATGTGCCATCATAAACTCAGCACTCACAATCAGCCAGTTGTTTGAGTGCTAATATCTCTCTCTCTCTCTCTCTCTCTCTCTCTCTCTCTCTCTCTCTCTCTCTCTCTCTCTCTCTCTCTCTTACTCTGTTGCTCATGATGTTAGTCCATTAGGCCTGTAGTGAAAGCAAGGGTTAATTGACAGGATTTACAGCAATAGTCTGATTAGATTTGTTAAAGTAAATTCACTACACCACACTTCCTAACACACACATACACACACGCCAGAGTGCATTTTCCCGTAGACGGACACACACTGGAAACATGTCCGTCATGATGGTTCCAGTAAAGTGACAGCACCCAGAAGCCTTATTTTCTCAATTAGTCACATACATGGGGATTAAAACGTCTGAGTCCACAGCCGTAGAAAAGCACTCTGATGTAGTTAGTTAGCTGCATGAAATATGAAGTGGGCTTGTGTCAAGTGAATGACAGGTATGAGTAGGTGAGTAAAAGTGTCAATCATAGCTGAAGCACTTAGTAGAGGTGATTGAAAAATTCTTTGTTTGAAAATTTACAATTTACAGTCTATGAAAATGACGCATCCACTCTTAACGTAGTCTCGTGATTGTCAGAAATTGAAGAAATCAGCCTTTATTACTTTTTTTTCTCACATATTAGAAAAGTCTCTCTACACAACTTAAAATTATATTTCTCTCAGGATTCACAACAAAAATCTCTATTGTATCAAGTTATTTTTTACTGTTAATTATATTTATAGTCATATTTTCTTAAGAGATGTGAAAAATGCTGCAAGATTATTTCAAGCTTTTTCAAATGTAAATTCATATTTCTTACAAATATGGGACCTAACAATGTGCTTCTGTCAAGTTTAAGTTCCTTTGATTCTAGTGCATCAACCTCCTTTTATTCTTCAACATGGTTTCTAGTGGAAACACTCTAAAACATTCTTTGTGTCGCTTCTTTAAAGAACACATAGTTTCATGACCCACTTGATCAATGCGAATGCTTTGATAAGAAGTCGAAACTTTCGCAGCGCTCCTCATTCTCAGAGCCTCATTGAACAGCGTTTTTTCACAAAAGCGGGAGATGTAGGATTTTTTTGTATAGATCTGGAGAGCGAGCCAGCCACTCCGGCACCACAGAGGAGGTCATGTGAGCATCAAGTTCATGTCATGCTGGCAGTTTTTCATTCCAAGGCTGGCTTCAAGCAGGAAGGCAGAAAATCACAAAATGAAAAACATGATTGATGCCTGCTATTCATGGGTTCCAATTAGGTCACCCTCTCCATTTTGCCATAATATACACACTCACACATACACACACCACCATGACATGAGGGTTGTTAAGTTGAAATACAATTTGAAAATACTTTTTTTTTTCTCACATTTCTTTAATTGATTTCTTTCACTTTGACAGATTTATATTAAAGAATAGAAAACATTATTTCCTCTCTTCCTGTCGCTTCTCATTATACAGTCCTGAAACGAGGCAAAGCCAAGAAGGGCAAAAACGACTTGATCGGCGCAGAGGAAGGAGAAGATCCATTCGCGGACATCTCCTCTGTCGGTGAGCCTCACATCTTTTTATATCCTCCTCCACCGAGCTGATCACCTCTAACCTTCACATGCTGTTGACCTTCACAATAAAAGACACTATAAAAAAAACCCTGTTCTCTGCCTCTCTCTGGTCTCCATTTATCAGATTAGTATGTCATGTCATCTCTAACCCCTATAAAACATCTTCAACCGTATCTTACGCTAACTTAACAATGGACATCATACAGTAGAACCATATTTAACACCATCTGGATTTAGACACCTAAAGCTAGTTTCTCCCGGTCGCAGTATAGCATATCACCCGGAGGGGAAAAAAAGAAGCATAATTAACTTTTCTAATTAGACTGTTAAATTAAAATAAGAAGAGAATCACCTGCAGCATATTAGAATGAGACTTTTTAATATTAATGGACTTCTCGGGCTCCTCACAAAGACAACATGTAATTGCTTGTCTGTGGGTTTGAAATAAGCATAAGCGTGATAATTGAAACCATTTTGTCGCCTTTCACTTGGAAAAACTTTTGTGTTTTCCCACCGACGATCTCATTTCACGATTGTTTTCCATGAAATTAAGTGCCACGGGAATAAGATGTGTAGTACTGGTAAAAAAATTTCTGTCTCTTTATTTCGCTTGTTTCACACTTCTCGCCCGCGGTTCTGCGACACGACACCGATGTATTTAGTGTCTTTAATGAGCAGCTGCAAGTAGAAATCACAGAGGCTTCGGGTGATTTTATACTTTTCTTACCTTAGTTATTAGTTTACCGTTTGGTCCACAAGCGTCTTTCTTTGCTTGTGAGCAGGTGTGAATTGGAATAGATTCCTACTCAAACATACTGTCATTAGGAAGGTTTCTAATTTCCTGAAGCTGGTAGTGGTTCAATTGTAGCTCAAATTCAAGATATGTGGGTGTTGTTTTGGTGACCGGAGGCACCTGTAATCCTGGTGCTGCTCAGGAAAATTGGCACCAAAAGAGCCTGGAGCAGAATGGATACATAATTGTTTGGAAGACTATAGCATCAGCAGATGGAGACACTAAAAACTGTTTATTTCTGGGATGTCAGAAAATATATAAAATATTAATGTACAGAAATCCAGATGTGTTCTAAAATGGAAGAATAAACAGTAAGCATGGAAAAAAGAAAAAAAAAAGGTCTTTGACATGGCTTCATCTTTCTAGAAGAAAAAATACTGTGCCAGAGGGAAAAACTTCCTGCACTCACTCTGCACAATCAGATTATTTTTGGACATATTTAACAAACATTTTGCATTTAAAGATGCTGTTAGGTAGATTTTTGAATATTTTTTTGTTTTACCTTGGTTAGAGCCAGGCTAGGCGTTTTCCTGCCATTTCCACTCAATGTGCTAAGCTAAGCTATTGTTCCTGAGTGTAGCATCACATTTAGCGTACAGACATGAGAGTAACATCTGTTATCTTCTCTAACTTTCAGTAATAAAGACACTAAGCACATTTAATTTCTCTAAATGTTTAATTATTCTTTTCAGAATAACTAGCTACATGCTTAACTCACTTTGCAGCAGTCATGTTCAGTACAAGTATACTTCAGGGTGGTCGTACACTCTGATATTGTGAGTGTAGTGAGAGGTGAACCATATTTGAACCTTTTAACCAGAGAAGAGAGAAAAATGCTTTTTAGCATGGTAATAAATTATATAAAGTATATGTGAATAAGCGAAAAACCAGCACACGTGAAGAGCTTTATTAGTGTCTGTTAAACCACCTCCACAAACTTAACACCATCCACTTCCATTTTATTTCAAATTAGATTATTATTATGGTCTTAATGAGCATGGTGATGATGTGGAAGTGGCTCATCACAGCAGCAGCAGCAAGAAGACACTGAAAGCACACTGTGAAAATTTTTTTTTATTATTTAACCACAGTCACACTCTCCCTCTCTCTTTTTGTTCATCATCTTTCAGCTCCGCCTGGCTCTCCATTTGGTCGCGCCAGCGTGAAAAGCAGCGGTAAACTGGATAGCTCCTCTTATTTCCGGCGAAAAGAGAAGAGGACGCGCTTCTTTATCCGACGCATGGTGAAAGCTCAGAGCTTCTACTGGATCGTTCTGTGTCTGGTGGGCCTCAACACTCTGTGTGTGGCCATCGTACACTACGATCAACCCGAGTGGCTCACAAAAGCCCTCTGTAAGTCACACACACACGCACACTCACACACAACTACATACTCCTACAGCCTTTAAAATTGTGTTTGTGACTCTGCCCGTGTTGTAAACAGACACAGCAGAATTTGTCTTCCTGGGTTTGTTTCTGTCTGAGATGACTTTGAAGATGTATGGCCTCGGAGCCAGGAATTACTTCCACTCCTCTTTTAACTGCTTTGATTTTGGGGTAAGTTACGTCCTCCTCTGACACACAGGTAGATATGTCACGTTGATTTAAAGATCTGCATGCTTGGACTGTAAAGAGGTCATCTGTCAGTGGTTTATGACCAGATTTAATGCGATGCTTTGAACTGTTTTAAATGGCTTGTTGAGACACAGCCAAAAACAGCCGCCGAGAACTTCACCCTCTGCTCTACTCTCCAGGTGATAGTGGGGAGTATTTTTGAGGTGATCTGGGACATGATTAAACCAGGAGCGTCATTCGGTATCAGCGTGTTGAGAGCCCTGCGACTGCTCAGGATATTTAAAGTCACCAAGTGAGTTCATCGCAGGAAAAGAAAACACAAACTCAGACACATGAAATTATACAAAAAACACATTAAGCTTCCATTACATAAAAGTTTGCTTTTAGATAGCGCACCTCAATAACATTCAAGGAGCTTTGAGATTTTGGAGATCTATGTCAACTTATTTGTTATAATTATGTTGTGGCACTAACTTCAGATATTGCCTCGTCATTTAAAACTAACCATAAAGCAGTCCATTTGATTGTTTTCAGCATGCTCACACAGCAAATATGCATATAGAGACAAATATGTGAAGCGCTTTTAGCAGGAGGTTTAGTTAAGTTAGTTTAGTTATCAGCGTTATAATACTGCCGACATACCCCAAAGCATGATCAGAATAGAAGTGCCAAAAGAAAATAGGACTGTGACAAAAATCATTTTCATAATTTCACTGAGCTAAGTCTTAGAATGTCCAATAAAAAATGGTTCTTACATGCCCGAAGCACTGACGCTCTCCTCCATCAATTCATTTTCTGACAATTAATATTTGGTACCAAGGTTTGAACATATCCCCACACTTTTTTTTTGTTATGCGGACATAACACTCCCATATCAACTGATGGCATTCCTGAGCAGCCATTATTATTAGCATTATTATTATGGTTTGTTTAATAGGGACAGATACAATATGCATAGACTAAACTGTGTTTATAGTGGATGCAAATTTGCAGCACCTGTCCCTCAAAGGGCTTTTGTGTCTGACTATCACAATACCTTGTGTAATACTGCATGCTGACTCAGTTAAATATGCACTCTTGTTATGTCATGTGAACAAACCACATACCTAGCAGCCGTGCACTCGAGAGCACTTGCTATCCTACGTTTGTACTTTTTAAACAGAAAATACACATTTTATATTGTGACATTTAATTTTTTTTTCTTGTGGCATACAGTAGCCTATACTCAACAATCACTTATTTTGCCAGAAACTTCCAGCCATCTGACATTATCCACCACCACCACCTCATCTTCTTTAGAGGCTTCATAGTGATAAATCCTCATTTTAACTAAATGGGTCAGCTGTTAGGACTCAGAAAACAAGGCAATCAAATGGATTTGTGGCTGATGCTGGCTCATGTCAGAGTTAGTAGGGACACAGTGTGGCATATAAGACAGCACACCTGTGGATCATAATGTCATTTCAGTTGATCCTGAATAAACTGGCCAACAGCTACAATTACCAAAAAAAAACCTC
>JANJYP010003729.1:0-15851 GCA_024605115.1 Rastrelliger brachysoma | reverse complement strand
CCCCCCCCCCCCCCCCCCCCCCCCCCCCCCCCCAAAAAATGCACCAGCTGTCTGAGTTAGTTAGTCAAATGAAATAGATTTGTCTACAAAAGTTATACTATTTGCAGTTTTAAAAATGTTTTGCGTTTCCCTGAACAGTAGATCTTTTTTGAGCTGTGGTGGAAAGATAGTAACAAAGAAAACAAACAAAAAAAATTGGCACTAAAAAGACTTCATCTGTGAAAAAATACCTACTTGACTGACTGTTTTGGATAGAAGCTTCATATTAGCGTTAGATAAACATTTAAGTACATTTGTGCACAGAAGGATGACTGTGGATTTTGAGGGTATTATAAAGGGATCTGTTAACATCCAGCATGAATAGGAGAAATCATTACCGTGTTCGTATCGGCACCTGAGTGTTGTTTTAAGAGAGTCTTGCAAAAATGTAAACCTATCCTTTAACCGCAAAATGAGTATAACTGCTAAATGCATCAAGGTTATATGTTCAAGTATGTTTTTCTATGCAAGTCAAGTATTAGAGGGATTTCAGGAAATATGGGATCAAAGACGTACATATTCCTAAGAATGAACACAGCTACATATTTGTACTGACACTTCTAGATATCCGATGCTATGGACACATTTCAGTATGTACTCATAAAGTATTGAGCAAGTAGACCATGCAATCCACCATCCTCTATATTTAAATACACTTCTGCTCCCTCACTACCAGGCAGCACATTACATACACGCTCTCTCTCTATTCTCTCCATTCATATATAATCGCACTGTGCCCTTGAGCAAGACACTTAGCCCGCGACTGTTGTTTAAATAGAGATGGATCAGTTTTAATGTGCTTTAGGTCTGATGTGCATACACGCACACACACTTACACACAGACAGCTAATACAGGAAATCTTTACTATGTATACATACTGTAAACAGAGGATTAAGACTCTTAAGCTATAAAGGCAGTGAGATGAAAAGTTGGTGGTAACAGAGATGAGGGGATGCGGGTGTTCAGGGAGAGTCTTATTGGTAATCTTATTATGCTGCATCGGCTCGCTCGGAGAACAAACTGTGAATCATATCAGTCTGGTCTGGTCTTGTTTGGCAAGTTTCAGTACAAGACACACACCACACACACACACTTAGTCACACTGCATATTATCCGCTGTAGTAATAACCGACTGATACATATTTACTGTATTGATTAAAACTGCATGGAAAAAGTGCCTCAAGAGACCGCTTTTAACAGCATTGATCTCAGGTTAAAGTTTTATGGGGGGGGTTTCGGTCAGATATATATAAGCCAGACTTCTCAAATGTTTTATGTTATCTAAACACAAGTAACTACAAAGGAACTTTGGCTATATAAATCTAATTTTTTATATTAAATCAGGAATGATCTGATCAAAGAATGACTAAATGAGATTATGAATATGACCCAGCACTAGTTTTGATTGAATTTAGAATTACTATTATTGCTCTGTGGTTTATTTGTGGTTTATATGCCGTTTCAGAACAGGAATCAAATACAGTTTTAGGTCAAGCAAATGATTATTTAAGGTCATAATTAGGCATTAAATTGGTCAGAGTTTATAGAACACTGGAATTATTTTCCATTACCAGTCTGAAGGTGCTGCTATTAATTAGAGAAAACAACATTCAAGACCTCAGAATGCACCCGAAAGGGGCTGAGTCACAGTCCTCCACCCTGCTCGAACCCCCATCTGCAGGCTTTGGCATTGCAAACACTGTCAAGTACTAAACGTCAGGCGGAGATTAAAAAAAAAAAAAGAAAAAGAAAAAAAACAACAACGTGGAGAGGACTGAGACAGAACGAGACGAGAGGAAAAAAATAAATAGCTGGCACAAGGTAGACTGTACATACTGTACCCTCAGAGGTGGCAAGCAGCCCAGACTGGCAAGCCGCCAAGTCCTCCGTACAACAAGCACAGAGAGACAGACAGACAGACAGACAGACAGACACATAGACAGACAGACAGGAAAGCAGAGAGGAGGGAGGAGGCAACAGCAGCAGTGGCGTCTGAAACGCTCCACATCCACGACACGCTGTGCATACCAAAAAGCCTCTCTACTCTCTCGCTTCATCTCCCCAATATTCTGTCTTTTCTGAAGCGAGCTGAAGGATGATGGCGGCAGCAGAGGAGAAGGGGGAGGAGGAGGAGAGGAGGAGGAGGGGCTGAGGTTGAGGGTTTTGGGACTTGGTGAAGTGTCATCATTACAGAGAGACACGATAAAAATCGAGACGCAGTGTCAGACCGAGAAAAGCCTTGAAAGTCAAATGGTGGAGGCGGAGGTGGAGGAGAGAAAAAATGAAATCGTGCAAAAAAGACAACAAAAACTATCAAAGAAGCTTTGCCTCAGCGCTGTCTCTTCCCTAACCGTCGCCCGTCTCGACAGAAGCGCTTGTCTTGCCTTTTACGCCAGACCAAAGCGGCTATGAATCAACCCTGATGTGTGTAACAGCACAGGTTGATGTTGTGCATCAAGACAGCCCCGCTTGGAAAGAGGAAAAAAGAGAAAGAAAGAAAAAAAGTTTGTGCACTTGCTGCCACTGTTGCTAAAAATATACTGCCCACATCTTCCGCTCGATTGCCTTTCTCAAGGTAGAGTGTGTGGTTCTTCCTAGAGTTTTCAATGCTCTGCTTTTTCCATTTGATCTCCTATCAACAGAATTTCACCTCATGTCAATTGGAACAAATTGTGAGTTAATTTTCACCTGTTGATATCATAATGGTATCATTTTAAAATGATCCACTTTCTATTTAAAATCTAGTCAGATAATGTTTAACTCAGGGGGGTCGAAGCTCACAGAAATACTTTCTGTAGCTGTATTAATGTTCTGATTTTCATACAAATCTCTTTTTTCACAACTCGTTGTCTGATCTTTCATTATTCAAAAAGTAATCATGTTAAACCTTAAAATCTTAAAATCCCAAATACACATGTACTTAAATTGTTCAAAGGTAATCCAAAACCATGATCTTCCCTCAAAATTAAACATAAGATGGATTTCATATGGGTGTTTTGGAAAGACTTTTTAGTGCTGTTAGCCCTGCATATGCATATCTGGTACACATACTGTAAAATCACTTAATATTTCTTCTGAATGCATTTAGACCATGACATTTTATGTCACTTTAAAAATACTGGTTGTTGATTAATTCAACTTTTAGTTTTGGTTAATGCTGGCTCAGTTACATGATCAGTGATCCTGTCAATGAACTTTACCCCAGGTCTACCGCTATTGATATAAATGGAGTGGGAAAATACTATACTTACGGAAATACATCGACAAAGCCAAAAAGTACAATTTTTTCTATTACTGCCATTACAACTTATTCTTTCACCTTTACTGCAATGGCAAAGATTATTACAATTACATATTCTCAATATATTTCTAACCCTAACTTTGCTTTTAGGCTACGTGGACCTAAAGCCAAGTCAGGTTAACTTGGATCCATGTCAGCAGCGAGAGCATGGCCCTTTACGGCTCATCTCCACTGGAGCATGCACAGAGCTGCACGCACACTTCAGGAACAGTCAACAAGTGTCTGAGCTCGAGGTTACCTCGACTAACCCTCAGCTTCCACTTTGTAATATCTTCTAACTTAAAGAGAAACTTTATGCTAACTTTTGCCACTGAGCTGCACAACATGAGACAACATAAACACAGAGCAAGCTCCAGGAGAGAGGCTTTAGGGCAGAATGTTATGTCTGAGGAGGTGCATAGTAGGGCACACACTGGGAAACACATATAAAATCTCCAAAACATTCACTATCCTATTTGTGTCCGTGACAGAGCTCTCTTCTTTCTGCGTTGACAAGTGAGTGAGATGGGGAGCGTGCGTTTGCAGCAGGGACTGTGAAAATGGGGTGTAATTTTAAAATAAACAGTGAATACTTCCTCGGAGCAACTTTTGTTTTTGACACGCTGAGTTGTGTGCTGAGCCAATTCACCAGCACAGTGTGAGTTCGTCATTCATCTTTGTCACAACATAGCAGGAGTGTCAGCATCCATCTCAGTCATTGTTTAAGTTTTGGTGAGATACGAACAAACAAAATGATCCTGGCAATTATTGTTTTCTGCTTACAGACAGTGGTGGGCCAGGGTACTTGGGGGTTGGTATGCCCATCAACAACAACAACAACATTAATGCCAAGCAGACATTCAGACCACTTAGCGTGTCCCATTGGAAAACATACAGGGTACCAAACACAGAGCTTAATCTGTGGGCCAACGTCAACACATGGATTTGGGGTTTTGTGTGTGTGTGTGTGTGTGTGTGAATGTGTGTGCAAAGGGGAGGGAGGGGGGGGGGTGTCCCTCAAAGGTCCCATGGCTTTTACAGTGTCTCAATAAACCATCTGCACTTAGGGCCTTAGGAGTGAGAAGCTCTTTGCTATAAAAGACGGTTCATGCCATTAAAACGCAACTGTGCTAAGTAGACTCAGAGCACAAGGACTGCTGATGTGTGCGTCTGTGTGTGTGTGTGTGTGTGTGTGTGTGTGTGTGTGTGTGTGTGTGTGTGTGTGTGTGTGTGTGTGTGTATTTGGGGTTGGATATAATTCTGTCAGACTGGACCAATCAAAGGTGTCCAGTGTTCTAACTTCCCATGTCACAGACGTGCATGACGACAGGATGATGATGTGCAGGCACCTCTTGGGTTGCTATTTCCCAGAGCTGCTCAATCTTACTGGGACGAACAGTTATTTAATCCACAAATCACTTAAACTGGGTTGTGCTCCACATCCACATATTTAAACTGGGATATCTGAAGCATGTATGAGTCTCAGCTTTTTTATCAGGCTGCAGTAACTTCAATTGTGCGGTACGATGCATTCATGCTAGTGAATCAATCACTCTGAATTTATGAATGGTTGTAAATCAAATTTGTGAGATGCCAGAGTAAACGCTAAAGTTAGGTTTTGCAGAGTGTCACACTATAAATCTGCAAGAAATAGAGATGCATCCTCTCTTTACAGGACTGCACCAGTGTATTTTAATGTGTTTACTTGTAATTATGATCTGTATACTTTACAATACTGACCACAGTTAAAACCTTGTGCATTCTTACTTCCTGGTTTCCACTCCTTTGAATAAACTACTCATGTTAAATTACTGGAATATAAACCTTGCTTAAGTTCAGGGTTGTAGCTACCAGTGAGAACGCTGAGGTCTGGTTTCAAGAGGGAAATAAAAATTTTTAAGTGAACAGCTGCTCAATAAATGAGATCATGCAAAGCCAATGGTGTGTGTTTTTCAAGGACCTTCTTATTAACCTCTGATTTCATTAAGATTTTGATTCTCTGTATTGTTAAAATGTGAGTGTAACAAATGCTCTATCACTCAAAACCTCAATAGTAAAGCTGCAATGATGATGGGTGGTATTGTTAAGCTTAACGGTGATCAAAGTGAAGGGATGTGGTTTTGGGTTGGTTTGATATCTTTACCTGAATGAGACAGCAAATGCATCCGTAGACGAAGGCTGTCCAGGAAGCTCTTCCCACACAGTTCACAGCCGTAGGTCTTCATTCCACTGTGCATCTTCCTGTTGTCAACGAGAGAAAAACAAACACTTTAGTATGTGGACTCCGTTGCTAGGAAGTGTCTGTTTTGACCAGGCAAAGCTTAATGTGCATGTATGTCTCTTAAATAGATGTTTGTGTCCCCTAACAAAGTGGCTTTTTACAGCCCCCGTAAGTGATAACTTTCAGCACATCAAAAGATTCGGCTATCCTGTTGCATTCTGCAGTTTGAAACAGACAAAATGTCACACACCATCAATCATAACATCAGCCCATAACAATAACCATCATTCTGCAAGGAGCACCAGACCATGACTCGACGCTGTAAATCACAAGATGCTATTGAAGCAGAGGCGATATCAACTCCCTACATCTAAAGTGCTGCAGATGGATAAGGAGCTGTAAAGTGAAATAGAATGATTTATTCAGGCAAACACACGGGACAGCTACTTAGTGTTATGAAACATTTATGGGCCAGTTTTTTTGACAGCAGCTCTCCAAACTATAAGGTGATGTGTAGCTTGAAGAGAAATCTCATCCAAAACAAATTGCCTTTTTCCAAATGGACAGTCATTAAGCTGTAACATAGTTTAAGCTCACAAGGTCAGACAAGACTAAGGGTCAATATTTGATTATGTGGTGAAGGCCTTGAAGGTTAGGTAACTAAATAACATCTAACAACACAAAGTCTAGCCTCACGACTCTCTCTGTTACGAAATCTTCAAAGACCCCACGGCTCGGTACAAAGCATATTATTCTTGAGAGATATCTGAAAGTGCTCTAAAGCAATTAAGGTGACACGAATTGCCAAACAACTGCCACAGTGCCTTAAGCCTCCTGAGAACTTCAAATACCTCACCTTGAGAGAGGTACACAAAAGCACACAGGTCTATGATAGTAATGATTGTTGGTCAAGTTAGCGCTCTTTCAGATTTGACACATTTAATCCTTGAAAAGTTTCATTCTCCTTCACATAGTGAAGCTTCAAACTAAGTGTCATCTTCTTGATGATAGGATCAAGTGATAAAGACCATGACAGGCAGTGAAAAATGTCATTGATAATTCTTTAAGGATTTATGTTTGATTGTCATATTTCCAGCTTTATTACAAAGCTAAGAAAAAATACCCTAAATATGCATAAAACAAGTGCATGATACAGTGCTCAAGTGAATGCCAAAAAAAAGACAATGTCAAACCGAAGGATTTCATAGTCTTCATCGTCAAGTCAGGTGGCGCAGAGTGATCAGCCAAGTGCATGCTTGGGGAAACAATGCCCTTGATAAGAGATCCGCTCAACTTGGGCGAGATGACAGCCATCCATCTTAGCGTCTCTCAACAAAGCCGCAGAGGCAGAGGTGGTGCCACTCTCCCAAAACATGACTGATTGATGTCAGATGTCGAATGCAAATTGATTTACAGCTCCCTTTTGTGCCTCAAGAAGGGTATGGAGAGACAGAGCAGGGATGAGACACAGACAGATTATATTATGTCTTATGGCGATGGCTGCAGGAGGTATTAAGCTAAGGAGTGAAAATTAATTGATGCAAAACATCCTTGAATACCTGGCCGAAAGAGTGTGTAAATAATCTAAGATGTAATAAAATGCAGGGGAGTGGAATAAGTCATGATAGCCATTGTAGTGATTAGGATTTGTAGAGACCCTGAAAACTAAAGGCAGAATGACACCCCTTTGGCAAGCAGGGAGTAATTAAAAGGCCCTAAATGCCAAATGCCCCCAAAAGGGAAAGGACACTTGAAAACCCAAAATGGGAAGAGAAAGTGACAAAAAGAGAGAGCGAATAATGGCAAAGGTAAGAAAGTAAAGACAACTCACACACAGTTCAATATCAGGAGTTGTATGATGATATAATGGACTATAAAGACAAATTCTCACTTCCTACTCTCCCATAACCAGCAGTGTAGTCTGAATTTCCTGTGTTCAAAGAGTAAGCATAAAAACACATAACAAAAGAGTGTGATCATGCTGTTGTTGGTTATACATGTAGTCAGACAAATCAATAGCAATCGCACAAGACTACATTGTGTCTTACAGCTGCATTGCATTCTGGTCTATTGAGTCAACTGCCTGTGGACAAACATGCACCTCTGCTACCAGCATGTTGGACTTTTTTTAGTGCAACATAGCATTGCAAGCATTGATGTCTTTGCATTGTAACTCAAAAGGGACCAAAGCACCAATGTGTACAAATTATGTTATAGGTAGATGAACAATATCCTAATGTAATTTTCTTTGACTACGTACCCATACGAATTAATGGAATACACAACACAATGGACGAAGGAAAGGAACAGGATTTTTTTCTTTAAGGATCAGATGATGTACACACTTTTACTCCGATAAGGGGAAAACACACGTAAGTGGTAAACCACAACACAGAGAGAGCACAAAGCCTTTCAAAGGCCTTTTGTGTCCCTCCTCAATCTGACCATTGTGCCCCCCAGACAGAGCACTGATAAGGTATGGATGGACTTATTAAGGCCCCTCCAAGTGGAAGCTGTGCCATGTATTTTCATCGTAAATGCAGTGTTGATGAGGAAAGTGCAGTGTGTATGTCCCTAGTCGAGAGTGTGTTAACTTTAACTGCAACGGCTAGCTCTACACACTAAAAACATCACATTACTTGATGTACAACAGAATAGTAACAACCAGTAACCAGCAATGCAGTCAGTTAAAGAAAGAAAAAGTAAGGTTCAGGACTTTTAGGGGGAAGATCTGCTGAAGCACTAATAGAGCCCTTTCTTTTGACATGTAATAATATTAAGTCAAGTATCTATTGTTAAGTAAATGCTAATTTCAAGTGCAAATTCTATTAATGTGCCAAAATTACTTGATCATACAATGGCTTATATTCAGCATGCTCAGTTGCCAGAAAGATGCCAAACTCGTGATTGTGTAAATGCAGCAGATTCTGGTTAAGTACAATAGTTTAGTGCCTGCTGTGGACAATGGCTGATTCTTAGCCCATCCCCTGGGGCCAGAACATAGTTGAGTATGCTAACATTAAGTTTTAAAATGGCCCAACTTGACAAACTGAGCTTTTTTTGGAGGTGGAAGTCTGCCCAACAAGCTCAGGTTTCTCCCACACCTCTGTGCATAATTAAGAAATAAATAGAATATTTGAAATGTATGCTTATTTTAGAAACAATGTGATAATGTGTTCAGTGATCTGATGCATCTATTTGTATGTACCATCACACATGCACACCTACAAAATATGGTAGAATAACATGCAACATTAAACAAAAAGTCATCGTTCAAGGTGAGTTTTATACACTTTGAAATGCTTTGTGTGCCTAAGTAGCGCTAATAATATCTTGTAAATCAGATTTACACATTTCGGTACTCCAACAAAGTTTAATGATTTGAAAAAGGACACTAAACTATTGTCTCAGCTCAGTGATTAAGCTCTGATAGACCTCTTCACACACACTCTGTCAAATCCCATCGTAAATGTCTGCTTTCATGTTGTGCTTCTGAAATAGATGATGAGAGGTGTATGTGTGTGTGTGTGGTGGGTGGGAGTTCAGGGGGAGGCGGGAGGGTGATTTGAAACAGACTGACTGTAGCCATTAAGAAGTTCACATAAAACTCTCTCAGGCCATTTACTCAGTTAATAATCGACTTTGTCCAACAGTCACTTTTGACAACAGCAATAAATTTTAAATTTATGTCAACAAAACATATGCTGATCACCTTGTGTGGTGTGCTTCCTCGTAAAAAACACCCCGACTGAGGGCTGTGGGAGTGTGTATGTGTGTGTGTATATGTATGCGTGTGTGCGTGTTTGAAATGTGAGTCGATTACAGGCCTGCGTTATTGAGCCGTAACAGCTTGCCTTGTGTAATTCAGAACTTTTTTTTTCCTACTTTGCCGCTGGACTTGGCTGGCTATATATCATAACTAATACTGCATTTGCTGAAATAAAAGACCCAAGCTTACCACCTGTGCTTCCACTTGTAATATAGCACAGTTAAACAAGGTAAAAATAAGGTGATCTTATAATTATACACACTGTGACAAGTTATGCTACGTGGTCTTTTAATGACTGAGTCATCCAGATTTCATATAACTGCACTTCAACAGAGGCAGTGGAACTAATGCTAAACTTCATTAAATCAAAAGATTCAAAACTTCATGCTGGTACCGTCTCCAGTTCACTATTTTACATCATCAAATCAAAACTTTGACGAAAAAAAGAAATGCAGTGCACTGAGTCATGTCTGATGGCTTACACTTATTTCTCATTGCTTGCCTCAAATCTATTTTCCTTCAGCAGCCTTGAGTATTCCCCTCTATCTTCATCTATCCTTTCATCTTTTTTTTTCATTTTTTTCCTCCATCCTCTGTTCCTGAGGGGAGCCATAAAACAACCTGAAACGATGTTCGTAAATAAAAGCTTTGGAAAGAGGGGACAAAGGGTTAAGACGGAGAGAAGAAAACACTGAACGATAAAGGGAGGCAAATTGATAAGAGGTGGTAAATTAAGGTAAGGCTGTGTACTCTGTGGTGTGTGTGTGTGTGTGTGTGTGTGTGTGTGTGTGTGTGTGTGTGTGTGTGTGTATTTGTGCATTTATTCTGCAGGTCAGATGAAAAAAGAAGTGATCGGGAATTGAGGGCCACTGAATAGCATTGCAGAAATATTCTTCAACACTCACATTAGTCATTGAATTTTAACCTTTTGTTTTCAGTAAAGTCACCTATTTTTGCGTGCATGCATAGTCTTAAAGTTGCATCAATCAATATTGTCATATTAATAACAGACTCTACATGGACTCTATGGTTTTGTTTTTCCAAAGACAAACCTGATTATTAGCAAACTGTACTGTTCTTATATCATCTATGAACAACCTACACATATCTATTGTATAATTTTGTTTAAATTACAGTTGAAACTACAATATGAAGCCAGCTTAAGTGCAAAGGCAGGAGCCAATCACAACAACAATCACACAAGATAATTGCAAAGCAGTAACAAAACACAGTTCAATAAGAATTGCACTACAAACACAGGTCAATAAAAATTATCCATGGTATAAGTGGGGATAATGCACTCCAGATATACGAGCCCAGCCAATGGTACATCCATTTGAGGATAAAATCACAGGGTGGGTGAGGACCACCGCCGCACACACAATCCCCTGTCATGGTGAACAAAGCCAAAATGATGCACGAGGCGATTCAGTGACACTTTGGTGGCTGATCCTAATGTGGCCATAAGTGGCGCAGTGTGCCGCCGCCACCTCTTATTTTGGTTTTCTGACAGAGAAAGAGATGGAGAGGAGGAACGAGAGGGGACTAACCACCCCCCCAACATGAATTTCAAGTCCATTAAGGGGCTGACCATGTCACATAGACAAACATGGTGGAAGCAGGACGAGTGTGTAAAAGGGAGAGTAGTGGTGGTGGTGGTGGTGGTGTTCAGTGAAACAAAAGGATCATCAAGAAGGAAATAAAAGGAAAATCCTATCTGGATGTAACTAAATTACAAAACACATTGAGGGATACAAAAACAACAATGACAGGAAAAATAGTGGCACCTAATCTATTTGTTGAGGTCCTCCAAAGCTCAGTGACACACATATCTTGTCTAGTGCGGCACCATGTGTGGTTCTTAACATTTACATGGGTCCATTTTGTGGCTGTCTGGAAGCAGGTGGAAAAAAAATCTCCCTTTCTGTCATCTTATCCCTGCTTTTAAGCCTCCCAATCACCCCCCCTCCCCAATCCTCCCACCCGCCTCCAGCAGCCCCCCTCCAATCCCACTCCTCTGTCTTTGCTCAATCAAAATGTATCAGGCAGGCTGGCGTAACACCGGTCGGCGTGGGCTGTTTATCCTGAGTCCTCCTGCACATATCAATGACTTGGCCCCCATTGTCCCCCGCCGGGGAGACGTTCATATAAATTCAAGCCACACACGCGAACGCCGAGGCACTCGTGTTGAGCATAGATGAGTAGCAGGGCAAGAGGAAAAGAGGAGAGACAGAAAGATGGGAGGGAGAGTGCCAATGGCTTTCATCATGGCTGTGTTATTTATAACATCACTGACTCTGCCACCCCCAAATCTGACCTGAGGTAGTCTCTTGAGGAAAATGCTACATTGTTGGGGTAAAAACAATGAACAAAAAAAAAGATGAGAATAATAAATGTGTTGCTCTGCATGGCATAGTCTCAACCAATCAGAAATATATATGTCTAATCCTGTAATAATGATTGCAAATCTCTGGTGGTGGTAAGATGCATCATTCCTCTCAACTTTCGTCAAAATCTGCAAGCATAATTTTGATAATGAGTGTAATTTTGACAGTTTGCTGTAAGCAGTTTGATTAATGATATCCACAAGTTTCATTAAAATCCAATCAGTCATGTCTGAGTTAGCCCATAGGAGATGTCCTAACCTACAGCGCTAATTAATGTATTGGACAAATTCCTAATGCTGTTACGTGTAGCATTTTGTGTCTCTAAAGACCACATTTCCAATAAATCCTGTTGTTTCCAGTTGCTAACACGTGTCGCCTCTCGCAGCTATTTGTTTAAGAGGACAAGAAGATGAATGAGAGCCGAGATGAAGTTGGATGAGAAGAGGCAATAGTACAATGACCGAGAAACCTACCGTCCAGTTGTAACAATGCAGTTAAAATGTCATATACAGAGAGTTACAACTAGAAAATGACCAGATTTAAATTGCAGGCATGTTCTCAAGAAGTCTAAATCCCTTTCAGACATGGAAGACGTGTCTACGATCCAGTGAATTTTCTTTTCTGTCTAAAAAAAAAAGAAGAGATAACAGTGACGGCAGGTAACTGAAACTCGCGTATTTCATCAAGCATGAACCTCTACAATCGAAACTAAACTGTTGTCAGATGTGTTTCCTGTGACATCGGTCTTAAAACGCGATGCGGAGGCTGCCTTCTTCTCATCTTTGTTCACGGTATGTTCGCAGCCGTCTCAATATGCATGCATTAACATGAGAAGTAACAGCTTTTGTGTCACGCTTACATCAAAAACATAAGTCACAAACAAACATGTATTCATTTAAATTTGCTCTAATTATCACCACCCAAGCAAGATTGCTACCTAAGCAGTTAGAAAAGCCTTGGTTCTCAGGTAATAGAAGGGAAATAATCCAGGGAACTTCTAATTGTGCTTCCTGGGCAGTAACATAATCCCAGTTAGATACCTGGATTCCACCAAAGCTTAGAAGGTAGGATTCACTCTCTAATACTTTCAGCATTAACTTCGAAGCCATTTCAACCCCTCCTACAGTTCCACTCAGTGTGAAGTGCTTTCCCCCCTTTGACGAAGTTCTTTTATTCAATTGGAGGTGACAATCAAGAGAGAATATGACCCGGAGTTTGCAGTTCAATTCCCCAGACTGGCAGGAGCAAAATTTAGCGGAGGAAAATTATCAAAGACTTTTAAAAGTACCCTTTGGCAAGACCTGAGAACCACATATACTACTGATGTTGCATTCAAATTTCTTATAAAGTCAATTCGTTGAGAAACTAAAGGTACAGAAAAACAGTCACCTACCACAAAAAAAATCCTGCATTCGTGACGTGAAAGTTTTACAATCTCACTCAAAAAAAAAAAAAACAACCCTTAAAAAGCCCTGTCACTTGTTTTTTTCTATAATTGATGACCTGGACTGCAAATACAATAGAAAAACAATGTGGCAGATGAATAGAGTTAGTTATCAGAGCGGCCCTGGCTCGTTACTGTGTGCTGTTATTGGGCAGCACACAGGTGTGAGTGTGTATATATGTGCAGCTCCCTGCAGTTTCTGCCCCCGGTCATTACTATAAATGACAGTGTGCTCTTAGTCAACCAACCTGGTTAAATAAGGATTAGAGGGATAAGGAGAAAATAACTCTACACTTTTGAGGGCAGCAAATGGTGTTTGCAAAGTCTGCAGCCAAAAGTAGAAGCTCAGCTTTGCCTGCAAATAATTTGATATCCCCAGCCCCACCAAACTCCCTTTCCCCCTCCCCTCCACTTGTGTGATAACTCTTTTTTCTCATTTTAACTAGACCTAAAGACACTTTCACCGAAGTGTTGGAACAAGGGGAACAAAGATGGGGGAGAGCGTGTAAGATCACATGTATAAAGTATTTCTGTTAAAGCCCATCTCTGAGACAAACATCGCCACGCTGCTCCCTCTTCCCCTTGCCTCTCTTTTGGTTTGAGCATCAAAAGACACTGCCGTCTGAAAATAGAGCGTCAACATTTCTGTTTTGTCTGCTTGTTTCTTTCTTTCTTTTTTTATTCTTGACAATGTTGCCAGTTTGCTAGATTCCTGTTTTTCCTCTGCTCCCGCTTTCTTGATCTGAGAGAGGTTACAGCGCATCGAGTGAGACGGTTGGCTCGGGCGTGTGTATGTGTGTCTCTGCATGTGTATGTGTGTGTGCAGTAGCAGAGCTTTGGTGGTCTATAAAAAGCAGCCAGACAAAGTCTTCCCTCTCTCCTCATGCATTATGCATTGGCATCACCTTCCATCAAGTGGCAGAAAAACCTCAAAGATGTCTAACTTTAGCTTCCATTCTGAAAGCCAAACAGAGGAGGAGATGTGTTATTTTGACTGCCACAGTCGAACTAAGCACCTGTTACATCAATAAAAGCTGAATTTCGCAACAAGAATGACAACGACGACAACCTGTGTGATGGCACAGCGCTCACAAAAAAGGAGTTAAATGCTGATAGTAGCAGGAGTATGTGAGTGGGGAAAAGAGTTCAGATTAGATCAGATGACATTGGATCAAACTTTGACCTTGTGGAAAAGTTTTGTCTTTGCTGTTGCAGTTAATAGTGAGGAGGAAATTCCAAAAGGTTCAACATGAAAACAGCTTGAAGAAATCTAAAAAAACAAAAGCAAAAAGAAAAAAAAGAAACACATTGAGGAAAATATTTCCGCCAAAAAGGGCAAGATAGGACTTTGCAATAGTACAAATGCAATTTGATATTTTGATTTACATGCTTCGTGCAGATCAGTTCTACAGCTGGTTTGGTTTTTCGGTGCAGGTCAGTGTGACACGCCAGGGTAAATTTAGACAGGGAGTTAGGAGAAATTCATTTCGAAGAAAAAAAAAACAAAATGATGCTGATATTAAAATCCTGCAAATTATTTTGAACTATTTCATGACATAAACATTAAATAACTACATCATAACATAGAGATATAGTCTAGTAGTAGTTACATTGATGTAAAAGTGCATTGACGTACTCCATGGCCGCCACTGTTGACCAGGTGTTGCTTATCTCAGGAAATACTACTTGCTGTCAATAGCATGTGTCCCAACTTCATAACGCTGCTCTGTGTAAACACTCTTGTTTGCCTGGAAACATTAGAGGGACCTTGTGATTTTATTTTTTGTTGCCAGCATGAGCCAGCACAGACCAGTTGACAAGGTGATTATTTTGGTATTTGGACACAGCTCTGAAACTATTATGCAATGCCCCAGGGATTGATTTACTGTACGGCTCGTAATGCTGGACAGATCACATTCTGGGAAAAAAGATAGTGGCAGGCCACTGTGTTTATGTGTCTCAAAGAGACACTCTGTGTATCTGTGCATGTGTGTGTGTGTGTGTGTGTGTGTGTGTGTGTGTGTTATCTTGCTGAGCAAAATAACACAGATGGGATTATGAGCAGAAAGGATGACATTAAATGCTAAAGGAAATAAAAATGTTTAAATAGAAAAATATAAGATTGCCTTATTTTGACAGTAGAGATGGCCCCAGGCAGGTTGTTTTGATATCTCTGACCTCGGGAACATGTGTGTGTGTGTGTGTGTGTGTGTGTGTGTGTGTGTGTGTGTGTGTGTGTGTGTGTGTGTGGGGCTGCTCAGGGAGGTTCAGGTGGCAGTGGTGGCACTAGGCCATCTGCACTGTCATTCACTGCACGTCCGCCTTCCAAGAGTTGCACAGCACCCACAGGCGTCCCAAACAGCCCCAGCCGGAGCTCTGCGGGGCTGCAGTAAACAAGTCACTCTCATCTATGAGAGTGTGTGTGTGTGTGGAGGGTGGAGGGGTGGGGGGTGCGACTGTGTGATACTCTGCTATGTGCTTGTACACATCACGGTACCTGCAGTACTATAATGTGTTTTTGTTTTCCTAGTTACAAGCGCCTCTACATAGATGTGCTTGTTATGTTTACGTGTTGCTTAGAGTTATGAGTTATATGCATATACAACATGTGTATTTATACTCACTATAATCTCTGGGAACCCTGTATATATGGACTGTAAATCACACATACAGACTGCAGTCATTTATTCCTTATCTCACTTGGTACCAA
>JANJYP010003723.1:0-28633 GCA_024605115.1 Rastrelliger brachysoma | reverse complement strand
CTATATGTATGTAGCACCATGCTGCTGAAAAGATGCTTTTGAGATGGAAACTCATCAGCTTCCCACAAAGAACCGGCCTGTCCAACATGTGCAATTGGTTTACACTGAGCCTGTGTTCTCATGTTGTGGTTCAAGCCAAAGAGATGTAAGCCTATTGTCCTCACATGACTGACATTATTTCAGGGCTGGCTTCCTCGTCTAACTTCAGCACTGCTTTAACTGCTCTCTTGATCTTTCTGACTCTTAACTGTCTCATTCTTTGTCACCATCTTTACTGTGTTTCACTGCTTCTCACCACTTTGCCTTCTGCTTTCTGCGGTGTTTTGGATTATTGACTGTCTGGTTGGAAGATGTGGTATTTAGATGGAACTATGGCACGCATCTGTGCAAGAAAATGCAAATGTGGGTTTTTGTGTGCAAACTTGAATGATAGTTTGTATATAATATGTAAATTCAAGAGATGTGTGTGTGTGAGTATAAACAAGGAAGACAATGGAAGCATACAGTCACACCAGCTAAGACAGTGACACAACATTTTCATTGACAGAACCAAGACGCTGATGACCGTCTGTCATAAATCAACTATTCTAACTATGGCACTGTGAATGGGCGTCAGGGAGAAATGACCGGAAAGTGACACAACAGCCAAGCCGTGTCATGAAGTTCTTTTCACAGTTCCTGGACGGTAACCGCAGAGCACGAGTGGGAAATGCCCCTCAAACAAGAGTCCCCTCTGAGCGAAGAGAAAGGGGGACATTGTGGGGACCCAAAGGTCATCATGGCTGTTAGACTCATGCTCTGCCTGGACTCCTGCTGAGTCACTGATGGTCCAACCAGCGGAGGACGACTAGGACTAACTTGTGTGTGTCTTTGGCCACCATTAGTCAAACATTAGTCACAGTGCCCATTTAGGTGATGAACACGAACAGAGTTTCTGTTCTCCAGACAGACCCTGGGGCCCAAATGTGGATTTCTTAATCCCAATGTGATCTATTGTGGGTGCGTTTCCGCTCCCTGCATCCTGCTTGTCTCCAGAGTCCAATAATGCCGCTAACGACAGACTTAGTGGATTTTTTGCATCAGAGGACTCCCACTGAAAATTTGAAATTCACTCAGATGATACCAAAACTGTGCCCAAGGGTAACATTCCTCGGTGGAAAAATGTCCTTCTTATCTTCTTGTTCTGTAGAAGTCTATCTAAAGGTTTTTATTTAATGCTCAATGTTGATGGTGTAAAGCATTATGTGATCTTTATTTCTAAGAAAAGTGTTGGATGTTTCACATGAAATGATATTACTCCTCAAACAAAAAAATGTTTTGATTCAAAATCAGGTGGTTTAAGGCTAAACGTGTTTTGCTCCATGGCTTCTGTTTCTTTAAAATGTGTAAGGTTTTTCCGCATCCAGTTTATCTAAACAGCAATTACAAATTGATTAAAAACAAAAATAAAAAAAAAAACCTTTGATTTGGTTAAAGTTATATTACAATGTATGACATTTATATCATATTTTTGAATCTTGAAAAGTGAAAACTTCACACAAAAAAATACTGTATTTAACTACATTAATTTATTAATAAATGTTCTTCTTGAAGTTTTCATTTCCTGTATGTCATCTTTAACATTTGGTGAATATGTTGTTATGGATGAAAAGTTAAAAGTTTGATTCTTTTTTCTCTTTTACCTTTTTCCACTTTAAAGGATTATTTAGCAGTGTAATGTCTCTTTGGCCAAATTACCTGAACAAATATTTGTCAATTTCCTCGAGGTGTTTCATCCTCTTGTATGCCTTTTCCCCAGAAGACATTTGACATGTCACAATTAGAAAAGCACAGGTAATTAATGATTGCTGCATTTCATTTAGTTGCTTAGGTTTCAGGGCATGCTGACTCACTCTCATAGCTTACTGGGACACTTGAATTGAAAATAGTCATTATTAATGTTAGTAACACGTGCTATTTTCCTACTGTGAAATGTCAAAAAAGGATTAAAACGTTGTTTTGATAATACTGGATAAAGTAGCTGTAAGGAAGACAGTATGTGGAATTTTGTGTTCAAACTCAGTCAGTGTACGTATTGCAGTGGTGACCGACCTGTTGTGCATGATGACTACAATAGGACTGAAAGCCAACCAAACAGTCCTGTGACATCATTGTTTATGTTAAGGCAAGAAGACTGCAAAAACAGTTTTTCATCTTTCTTTAAAGGGACACTCCACTAATTTTACACATGAAGCTCAGTTTACCAGTGATTATACAGCTCAGGCTGTGAGGATCCTTGTGTAATGTCTGGTACCACAGTGCAAATAATGATGATGATGTCACTACTCACTTGAGTTTGGGCTTGGCATTTACAAATGTACAACGTAAACCCTGCATTGCAAGTTGGTTTCAAAGATGTTTATACCAGTAAGGGAAAATCTAGTGAAATATACTTTTGAGATGCATTATGGACAGTGATCCAGTGTTTTTAAAAACTAATGTCAGGATATCTGTATCTAAAATATATAGAAGAACAATAGTACAGACTCATGCTTTATGTGAAACCAACAAAAATGTTTGTCTTTCTCTAAATCCTATTCCAGTCGACTGAATATCAAATCAATGATATTCATTTCAGTTGTAAAAAAAAATAAATTCAAGGGTCAGAAAATTAAACTTTTTCCTAGTTCCTGAAGTCCTGAATTTGACTGATTGATTAAAAATGCAATTATATAATTCCATCCCCAACGAAGAACCATCAGATTATTTGAAGAAATGTGAGCATTATAGAATATCAACACACAATGATAACAATACATATATGTCACGATTCAAATAGAAAATATGACGATTCAAGTGATTACAAAGAGGCTAGCTTTGTGGAAAATGTGGCATTTCTCACACTCCTTAGAGACACAACAAAAAGGGACAAGAAAATGACTTTTTTGGATTTGGCGACCTTTTCTGTAATACAAAGTGACTCAACAGCCTCTATGGCGAAATATTGTAAAGCAGAGACCTGAGGCATGGAACATAACAGAGACAGAGTGATTCAGTGAAAGTGAATGGCTTTGACTCCTACCCATCACTGAAGGGGGGAGAGCTTGAAAAAAAGAGCAGTGAAAGGACGGAAAGAGGGGGGAAATGACTGGCGACTGTGTGGGAAGAGAGAGGAGGGGCTTAAAAAGTATGAACTTGTGTATGATTTAGCTGCAGAAAACATTAAGAAGGGAAAAAGATTGCGCGCAAGGCGAGATAAACTCTTTGTTTTACCCTTTGCTGAGGACGAGTAGCCTTATGGGTTCTCAGAGGGTGACTTTTTCCACTGGGTCGCACTTTTTCTAGTGCGCTCCTACTCCGCAGGGTTGTCTTGTTAATAAAATCCGGAGCATTCAGCTTGAACCCGTATTGTTTTTCCTCTTTCCACTGTGCGTAATTTCCATCCAGGATCGACAGAAGCGACATCACAACAACACGAGGACGAGGGTTCAAGACAGAGATCAAACGAACAGGGGGAAAATGAAAGCCGCCTTGGATATCTGCTTGATTTTCCTCATGCTGCACACTCCCGGCGTGTTGTCCTTGTCCACACGTAAGTTACACACAGATGTCCATCGATGCGCAAAGACGTGGTCTTGCTTGGGAAAGGAGTTTTGATATAGGGTCGAGTGCTTTATTTGGCCCACTGAGATCGTTTAAATCCATTTGTCACCTAGAGAACTTAGAGTAAACGACTCTGTGTGACAGTGACCTGCGCTTGTATGGAAGATTTTACAGATAAACCAGCCGCAGAAATGGATCATCACAACAGTACAACGCAATTTAGAAATGTAGTTAATGAAAACTTACTGCTAACAGACATAAATAGGAATACTACGAATGTTATAGTGATATTCAGGGGTTTTAAAATAACCTACTAAAATGTCAAAAAAGCTCACTAAAACGGAGCACAAATACATGTTTCCATTTGAGGGTAAAATGACACAAGACACATGTAAATACAAGCAATCTTTAATTAGATAACACTCAATAACACTGATTCCACAGATTCTTTCCAAAGTTGTCTTATATAAGCCCCCCTTGGTTGGGACACATACTGGATCCAATCAGATTTCTGGACACATTAAAACGTGTCCACTTGACAGCTCTGGTTATTGATGAGCTCCCGGTGAAGTGTATCTGTTGTATCCCTGCAGAGAGAGCTGCAGCTCCCAGGAGGCTGAATTTCAACAAGTCGGGCCATAATTCGTTTAACACATGGAGAGCGTGGGGGCTTTACGGACCGCAACAAAACAGTGACATCATTTGCTCGGGTTTTGGAGAATGTTAACCGGCAGCTTAATGCACAGTAACGTAAATAAATCAAAGTTATGTCCGCTTCCACCCGCTAAGTGGCTGGATTAGTTTTTATGGTGAGTTCACTGGCAAAGAGCAGCTCCTCACTGAGGATCTCCTGTTATTCATCCTATTTGAAAGGCGCTAATAAAAGAAAGTATAGTTTTAGGGGTTTAAAGAAGACAATGGCCCTATAAGCCGCCCTGCTGTTTATGTTAGCTGCTTATTGGTCATTACTGTTTTATTCCCTGTAATAATGAATGGTGCTTCCCCTTCACTCAGTGCTGCGGTTTACAGATGCCACAGGGATAAAATTGTTTGAATGTGGAATTTCTCACTGGTCATAAACATGTAATTAGTTTTTATTGCAGCTCATATTCTCACAAAGTTTTGAGTTTATATGTTCTGTTGGCATATAAAGAGGATTTTATGTTGGAATTGTCATTCAATACCCGGTGTCTGACTCCAAAACATACAGACCTGAAAAAACTGCCTTTTAGCCTGAAATTAGTTTTTCATTTTTGTCCTGCCTGTGCTTGCCCTAATGTAACTTGATGTCAGACAAGATAATCTCTCCTCTCTCAGTATAAGGGTATCTATAAATACCTATAAAATGTAAATCTTTATAAAACAAATAGAAAATGCACGCACTGCTGTCTCCTCAGTGATTTCCTTTCAGATGGCGTTGCACGGTTCATTGTCACTAAATGTTGCGTGACTTCTTCCACTTGGCTTGTCCACACTGGCCCCTCAAAATGTTCCACATGTATGTCTATTGTAGAGCAGACAGAGGATTTATTTGAATTGTTGCATGGATGAGTGAAGAGTAAACAGCTTTTTAGAAACAGGAGGCGATGTTGTAGCCCTTTGAAGACTGACAGCATGAAGAAGAGAGTGTTTTCTATCCAGCACAAAGCTTAAATTAAACATTTGCCACAAGCCAGACTGAGATGAAAATGAATTCTTTGAAATGAAACCTTTCCATTGTTACCAGTTCAACTTGCCCTCTAACCTGCTACACTATCGCAGGGTTAAACTGACCATCAGCCCTAACAAGAGTTGTGCTTCAAGTAGCCTCAGCCTTTCCAAACAAATAATATTTTACAAGTCATTTCCTCCACTGAGCGTGTCGAGCAGGGGCAATAAACAACAGTAATTGTGTCTATTGCTGTAGAATTTGAAGGGTGGTACTTTTAAGGGCTTTGCACCCCACTCCGGGGGAATGTCCCATCCTCAGCGCCTGGAATACATAAACAGTGATTGTTATTCAGCTGGATCAGCATCTTATTGGCTAATCATGGCCCCATGCACTTCGCCCCCTATCTGGTGACAAAGACAACTTGGCTCTGTACTTGTGTTTGTTTGTGTTCGTGTGCATGAATGTGTGAAGTTGGGGTTGTAATATTAACACTGATGAAGCGTTACAGCTGAATTAACTTCTTCAAAGTCGGTTCCTCTATGAAGGACCACACAATGTTTGTCAGTAGAGGTGGCTGGCAGCTGACTGGATGTGGCCCCAGGCGCGGATTTGTAGTGATTTGACAAAGTGTTGACTTTGTGTTGACTAACTGCTTCATAGAAATGGTTATGAGAGCAAAAGAGGATATCCTGAATTATTTGCTGAATTGCAGTTTTGGAATGTAACTTTTACTTATTTTGCTTGTCTGTTCTAATGTAAAATCATTGCAGGGACATCTGGGGATATGGACCTCAGAGTCTATCTGTAATCATTAATAAGTGTATGTGCTGAATGTGTATCTTTTTGCTATAAAACTCTAGTTGTGACATCATTCTTTGTCCAGTCTTTAAGAAGACTGCACCCTACTCGGCCAAATAGAGAAAATCCTGGCCTCTGATTTTGTTTAAGATCATTGACGCTTACTGGTTGTTTATTTTAATGTTATTCTGTAATAAATTGTTATAAGAGAACGTATTGTTGTCTTTTCCTCACCCTAGAGACGTTTCCCTCTACAATAGTCTTAGTTCAATGTTTTCATAGCACTGTGCACTTAAGTGGGCAACTTTTTTTTTTTTTTGGAAATCCTCCTGTCTGAAGCAAATAAACTCTTCCCTCCCATCTCTCCTTAAGCTTTCTCCTTTCTCCTCCTTTTTTCAGCCTTATGGTATTTTGTTCACCTGCAGTGAGAACAAAAGCTTTCCTAGCTTTAAGAAATAATAATAATCAGTATTTATAGCACTTATAGAGTTTTCCAAACAAGTCTCAAACTGAACTGCAGTAAATAAGAGCTGATGAAAAACAAGGAAAATGTAACTCATAACACCTTTCAACACTGTTAGTTTAAAAAAAGGTTTTCATGCTCTTGCCCAAAACAGTGCATTCTTCACAGTCTTTATCTGCCAAAAGTTACACCTATTTGAGATATATGATCCATCCCTATCAAATCAGATCAATCATAGGCTGTTCTTGTGCCTGTTGGTGTATTTAAGGCTTCTAAATCATGTGAGATTTCAGAGTCACTGACAAGTCACCATTAATCTTAAAACCATGTATAAGTACAGGTGAGGCAATATCTTGAGATGTCTTGCTTGTCTGACCAACAGTTCAAAAGTCAAGGATTTTTAATTTAAATTGTGTAATTTAAAGTGACATAAAAGAAAAGATAAAATTAAACAGCAAACAATTATCAGAATTGTTACAGTTTAGGTTTCTGCCAATTGACAAATCATTTAATCCATGAGTAATTTAAATACATTTGTGGATGCAGTTATTTCTACCTTAGGTTGTTTAAAGACACAGTTAATGTCTCACTTCAGATTCTAAAGTCCATCACCCTAAAATTCAGACTAGTCACCACTGAGATATTCTTTAATATTCTTCTCCTCTTGCCTCTCCCCAGATGTAGCAGTCATCTACCCCCAGGACCCTGTCCTTCGCATGGGGTCCAACTTGACTGCCAGTTGCTGGATCCACCCTGACCTCGGCATCCATGCAAACTCTTTGTTCTGGACGCTGAATGGTCAGCAATTGCCCAGCTCTTTGTACCGAGTACTGAGCCCAACCAATCTCAGTGTGACACT
Source organism: Rastrelliger brachysoma (assembly GCA_024605115.1). NCBI lineage: Eukaryota > Metazoa > Chordata > Actinopteri > Scombriformes > Scombridae > Rastrelliger > Rastrelliger brachysoma. Next base: position 21,280 of record JANJYP010003723.1, on the reverse strand, counting down.
TGCTGGACTCAACGCTTCCAGGCAAACCTCTGGTGACAACCTAGTTTGTCACAACCACAAGGGACACATCTTGGCTGGTTCCTGCCTCTACGTTGGGAGTAAGTTTCAGTACAATATATAGTTTTTGAGCTTAGGTGCACTCATGTTTAATTTGGTTTCATAAGATGTCTTTTAACCTTTTGTTTTCTGGGGGGATCGTGGGATATCTGCATTTGCCTCTCTACATCAATGTGAGGAATTGTAGAAGTTAAGGTGTGTTACAGGAAAAACAAAGCGCAGCAGAGAAGTGAGAGGAGGAGTGTAGCACTGAGGTGAGAGGAGTGGAGAGGAAACAACAGGGAAGTAGTGGGCAGATTTTTAAGTGTCCCTACACAGTTGTGGCTGTATTTTATTTTTAGTGTTCCTGCCTTCAGGCCAGTGAGAGGCCTCTGTGAGCGTGTGTCACTGTGTGACGCGTTGACCACCTGTGTGGTCCATTACTCGCACTATCACTCATAGGGCATAGGCCTGATTTTACACACACTAACACCACCCACACGTGTTTGTATTTCTATGCTCATGAAGACCACCATTAACATCGACTGTGCCTAAACAGTTGCTTAATTTTTAGTGTGTGCTTTTGGATGTTCTTGTTATTGCGATGCCTTATAATACCGTCTAAGTAACCTTAACTTATTTTGAGCCTGGACACTAAAACCAAGCTTATTGTAATGTTAGTTGTATGCTTCACTGTGCTGAATGAACCCTTTAGAGGATGTTTTCACTTTAATCTTCTAATTAAAGTTTCTCTTTGTTCTGTTGTTGTTCTGAATTTATGTCTACGTACAAGCTGTATTTTGTAACATCACAACAACAAAATGTAATTTATGCAAGTGGGATGAGGAGACTTTAAGCCACCAATGTACATACACTGAGAGCAGAGGACATCTTCTATTTAATAGAAAATGTTTTTATATGTTAATAGATTATGCAGTTTTTAAAGAGGGAGAGATTAGATTTTAAAGAAGTTTCAACAAGGTATGAACTGTATTTGATTAAAAACTGTAGCAGAGACAAATTACAATTCCAAGCAAGTTATTTTTATATGTTTTTAAAAGGATAATTCAGTTTTGTTACAACTTGGTTTTTATTTAATAGTTGTGGCTATCACATTTACTACAGTAACTCCTTAAATTTAGGAACATTGCGAAAACAAAGTCTGGCCGGCCAAGAAACAACAGTGTTTAGATAACAAGCCATTTATTTAGCCACCATATCTAAACCAGATTATTTGGAGATACAACCAATAGTTAGAGCACTAGAAATGTTTTATAATATTCCACTACTGCACAGTAAAAACTATCTACACACACAACTACAGCAAGTATGTTAGATCAAAGTTAAACTATTATGTCTGTGATGGATGTTCATAAAATATGGTTTAGGTAATAATTTTACCTTTGTTTCTCCTCCAAATCCTCCAAATCTTTGGCTAACCTGTGACCTTGTGTAAATCCTGGATGATAAAAACCTGAATCACTCATGTTTCTTGCCACGTATTACAGATAGGAATGATAGCAAAATCTATGAAAGCAAGACCCGAGCTGTGATAAACTGAAATGATCCTTCATTCCCTCAGGATTTTGAAGTGACAAGCAGCCAAAATACCCTCATTCTGAAGGTCTAAAATTAAAAATTGTTCCTCACAAAAATAGTAATAGATGAGCATGAGTGCACACAGGCAAACGCAGTTTTATGCTGTCTTTGTCTCTCCTATTCTTGCAATTTCAATACACAGAAAAACACATTTTCTAAGACTGTAAGAGGTGATCAGATGAAAATTCAGGAGTTGCAAAAACTTAACAATGAGACACATGCTTACATTTTCACAGACACACATGCACATAAATATGGAGGTGTAGTCAGGATCCTAATCTCTGTGCGACACTGATGTTCAGCACCCTGTGTTCTGACAGATGAGGAATGTTGGCAGGGATCCCGTGTCTGACCAAATCAGACAGCNACACACACACACACACACACACACACACACACACACACACACACACACACACACACACACACACACACACACACACACACACACACACACACACACCAATTAATAAAAAACACACCAATTTCTGAGGAACATTACTACACATTACACTCAGGAGGAAGGGACTGAAGTAATAGTTGGAGGTAACTTTGTACCCTCACTGACCCTGCATCTCCCTTGCTCTCCTATCTACCTTTTCTCTGTTCTCCTCTCCCTTCTCTCCACACATTACTCTCACCCTCTCTCTCTTCTTTCCCGCCTCTCTTTCCAACACTTCCTCTTACTGTCCCAGTGCCTCCAGAGAAGCCGGTCAATTTGACCTGCTGGTCCAGGAACACCAAAGACCTGACTTGCAGCTGGGCTCCAGGAGGAAAGGGGGAGACCAACATTAGCACACAGTACACACTCAAGTACAAACTCAGGTATATACACACACACACACACACACACACTACAGCTACACTCCACAGCATATTCACTCTTAGACACCATTCAATCCACCATGTAATCTGAACATCAGTTTTTTGTTGATATTAAAAGATAAATCTTTTGAATGCAATTGGTGCAATTAGCATGAAAAGAAAACCACACCCCTTCTTCTTAAAGTCATAACTCAACACACATTTAAAACAGTATAATAGTGCACAAATCATGGAGGATTAGCAACCATAAATCCATTAAATTTGGGGTTTTTTGTGGGATTTACATTATTTTATACTAGAAATCTTGCCTAGAATAAAAACTGTCCCAGGACATGCTTAGTAGCAGAATGATGTCATGTCTGAGTAATCTGATGTATATGACATGTACAGACATATTTTATAGTAACCTCATATGCTTGTAAATGAGGAGGGTGAATACCAAGCTTCAAAGGGTTAAAGACCCTACTTGGTGACCAGTGTTCAAACATATTTAATGAGTTCATTATTTAAAATATCCTGATAATAATGGTCTGATGTGTAGTTTCATGATATAATTTGCTGTTTCCCGAGTTTTTTGATACTGACATATTTCAAAATATGTCTCCGTAAACAAGCTGAACCGATGTTGGAACCAAGACAAAACACTTTATCTCCTTGGAAGACTGCATTTTAAGCAGTAGCTGTTGCCAGAAGGTGAAAACTCTTCATCTGTGCAAAGTAACATTTCATAAACCTGATACATTTTTGAACATGAGTTTCAGATCGGGTGTTAAAAACTTTATTCACATTTTTTAATGATTAAATCACCAATTTAAAAATACCAAGAGGGAAATGACTTGACTGTGCACTGTGTCCACAGGCATGTCATCTGAGAGCAGACTTCTTATTGCAGTCAGGACTTAATAAAGCCGCTGGTTGCAGATAAAATTAACATGTGACATGTTATTCAACAACGTATAATTAGTTATGTGATATTGAAGGCTGTTTGCATATTTCAGTATTTCCTGTTTTCCTGACAGGTGGTATGGCAAAGAGAAGGAGTGTGAGGATTACACTCACACCCAGCCCTACTCCTGCAGCATCACCCGGGACCTACACCTCTTCACACCCTATGAGATCTGGGTGGAGGCCGCCAACCAGCTGGGCCGGGCTGCCTCTGATGTCATCACTCTGGACATCCTAGACGTGGGTGAGTATAGGAAGAAGTGACCTTTGATCCTCTTGCTTTGACTTTTGTGTCAGAGCTTAGATCTCACTGTCAGTGGACCCTCAGGCTGTAATCTGGGACAATGACTTCCAATGTTTTTGACTTGTGACCCCCAAAAAGTGAAGCCATGTCTACCTGAGAATCTTCATCACAGGTTGTCTACAGCTTTTATTCTTTACCAAAATCCTTATAAGCTTCCACAAAGTGGTTACTAGTCTTCCAGTAGTTCATATAAAATAAAAATAATTTACACTGTAAAATCACACACTAAAGGAAAAGGCTGAACAAACATCAAATATCAAATAGACATCAGCAGGTAAGTGAATTACTTTTAAAATTAAAAGGTCAAACTATATAGATTATACAATAACAGCTACAAATAAAACCTACATGAAAACAATCACCATAATCACTATAACTATGAAATTCAAATAAAATTTACTTTTTTATGTTTCTTTGGAGTAAAGGCTCTAGCACTTCAATAAAAGCTAACAGGACATCAGCCAGCTAAAATGGTTACGCTCATTCTCATTAAACTCACTCTGCTCTGTAAATACAGCTGGGAATTGACTTCTTGATTTAATTTTTTTATGGAGATTTTTGACTTTATTTGACAGTCAGTGTAGACAGAAACAGGAAACATAGAGAGAGAGAAGGAGAATTATGACGCACAACAAAGTTCCCCCACCTGGGAGTTGAACTGTAGATTTTACAGGAATGCTCTCATTCACTTTATTGCCAAGAATTAGATGAGAAGATTTGAACCACTTGTATGTCTCTACATTTAATTTGGTGCTAGAACAAGGAGTCCATTAGCTTAGCATAGCATATGGACTGGAAACAGGGGTAAACAGTAAACTTGTATCTACCAGCTCGCTAATTTACACAATATATTGTGTTTGTTTCATTCATACAAAAACAGAAATGCAAAATTGACAAGTTTCAAACGATAAATGTGCTACAATTACTCCAGCATATTTTTAGCATATGCACCCAGTGAGCAAAATAAGAATGAATAGGGCACTATATAGGAATACAATGGGCTACATCCAAAATCATAATCTGTTGTGTCCGCTTATGATGGACTTTTTTTCACAGAAGACATTGGTGGTAACTATTTCAAAGGTTTACTTAGAACAATCTCTTAGAACAAAACCTAAAAAAATGTTTCTACTCAGCTGGGCTTACTTTACAGACTAATAAACCAATTGTTAGATGATGATGTTCATTTGTACCCTATTTATCAAATTAACCTTCAGCTTTATGAGTTCTGATGTAGGCTCAAATAGACGGCATTAAAATGTTGATGAAGAATATCACATAACTTTATACCTTCATCTTTTTTATTCCTTCAGACAGAACATTGGCTTGAGCTGCGCAGCTTCTGGCTTTCAGAGAAAGTTGTTCACAAGTATTCATCCGGCTTCACATTGATAGGAACTGAGCAGCGTTCCCTTTTAAAGCTTTGTTATGTGGTCTGCTTCCTAGCTTAGTGCGGTTTAAGCAAACGGAGCATGCAACAAGACCAAATTCTTCTCTTCTCTCATTATCCCTCAAAAAAAACACACACTCACTCATAGACACATGCATGCACACACCTGGACAGGCGTAGGTGTGTGACGCATGAAAATACCTTCTCTTTTNCACACACACACACACACACACACACACACACACACACACACACACACACACACACACACACACACACACACACACACAAACATACAAAACACTCACTAACCCTCTTTTATCTCATGTTGGAATGTTCCACACTGATCCTCTAACCTAATCCTGTCTCAGAGGCGGCCACAGACTCTAAAGGCCTGAGGAGTTTGGGCTTTTGAGGCTTGGACCTGAAATAATACAACGTGATTAGTTTGGAAGCCCACACCTTGTTCACTCCTAACACACTCCTGTCTCAGGGAAATGTACAGAGAGAAACATCATATAGAGTTTCAGAGTGAACGGATCATTGGCACAGAAACAAGCGTCCATCAAACTGTAATCCCCTTCCGTTCCTTAATGTATACACACACTCACAGACACACACACACCTGTTTACACACCCTGAGGGCAGGGCAGGGCATGGTAACAGTATAGAAACTGAGAGACAGGCCAAGTGTAGGCGTTTACTGGACTTGTGTGTGTGTCTTGTTTCGCTCAGGTTGCCCTGGACGCTCTTTTCATTCATGCAGTTTCTACAGCAGCAGCAGGTCATAAAACACATCAACCACACCTGCGTCAGGCGTTATGAGTCATTCACATCTACGGTCATGTCCAATCAGTTATGAAGGCGAGGCGGAAACACCTACGGTTTTCTGCATTCCACAGTCAAGGGGAGCCCTCTGAAATGAGAGACTAGAGGCAACATGTATTGGTGTCTTATCCTAAGATGAGATGACACAACAGCAGTGATTAATCCGTAATTTTCATGTTTCTTTGGCTTTTTAATCTATAAGAATACCACAATTACAGTCATCTTTAATACAAATACTATTATTAAAATTCCCATGTTTGTCTCTAACTTTTGTATGTATTCCAAGAATGGCTCTCATAATAATTTTATTTATTTAGCTATCTCAAGATCATAAGTTCATGATCTCATTATCCCATTATCTCATTATTTCAGGATAACAATTTGCGATAAAAATATCATTATCTCAAAATGATTTTTGTTTTTGTAAGATTAAAGGATAATTATCATGCTATCTTGATAAAACAACCTTTTGTTTACTTGTGAAAAAAGGATGATTAGTTACTTTCTCAACCTGAAATAAAGGAATAAATGTACTCATAGCCTTGAAATAACAGACCAAGCACGATTGTTTTAGCTTTCATGCTGTTTTAATCCTACAGGAAGTCTTTGCTTTTATTAGTTGAAACAATATAAAATAATTAAGAAACACCAAAAATTAATTCACAATATTATTGTGAAAAGGAAACCAAAGCTTCTGAGAAAAAAAAATTCTACAGTTTAATTTCACACGTCTAATACTCGCTGGTTTGGACAATTACTGTTTTCACTGTACTAATATGTATTACCAAAGCTTTAAAACCTTTAATTTGTTAATTTTAGTCTCCACTTTTCTTATTTTTTTCATATAATGGATGATCATGGATTTACACTTTTTAAAATCACACTCATAATTCAGAGAGAGTCTTAGAGTCTCACAACCAGAAACTAATTCTAGTTCTTAAAAAAAACAACAACAAAAAACTCATAAGTCACAACTTTTTCCCTGTTTCCCATCTTCTTCTTTCCCCTCAGGTCGTCTTGTTTGTTTATCGGTAAGGGATGACATTATGCAAAGGAACTGTAGTTGAAAATGTGAGGAAAGTTAAAATAATGGCCTGTCACCACATGTTTGTTTGTCAAAAAGATAATTGTTGTCAGATGAAAAGACCCCAGCTCACACAAGTCAACTCTCCAGAAACTAGAAAGTACTTGAGAGACCGCAAACCTCCGCCAATGCTGAACAATCCTTCAATGTGCTGTTACACATAGAGACATCACTCCTACCACTTTAAATTTGAATTGAATGGATTTCTTGACCTAGCGAACATAAGCCGGACATGTAGAAAGAAGCCCCTAAGCGATGAATTTTTGGAGTCATGGCTCAAAACGGTAATCTGGGCCATCTGTCCGCCAGAAGTCAATAACTGCGTTGTTAGGATAGAAATAAACTTGTTAATGGATGCAATAAATTTAAAAATACCACAGTTTGTGCCTTACATGACATTGTTGTTTGTACATTTGAGATTTTGCTATGATGATTACATCAGAGACACAGCTACAGGCCACTGTTATTTCTGAGTGGAAACTCCAATCTTGTTCTGAGACATTTCTGAAGCTTTTGAATTAAACTGACAAGGATCCAATTTTTAGATGTAAATTTAAAATTTTGTTTGAAACAACTAAACCAAAGAGAATTACTGTGGCAGCTCCTTTCTCTGTTAGGGCTGGTTTTAGTGTCTTTCAGCTGGTTGTTTGGTTTTACAGACCCCAACTTTACTGTAAGCCTTGTATCAAAGGACAGATACACACTTGGTGAATAATTGGTGAACACAGTGGAACATTTAGCATCTAAAAAGTCAGATATTTTCTTAGAATTGGTACCAATTAAAACAAGGCTAAAAGGAGACTGGATATTAGAAAGAAGAAACACAACCCCAGATAAATGCTACTGTTGCTCTGTGTCTGTTAATATGTAGTTGTTAGAAAACATGTTGTCCAATATTATATTTGCAGCATGTTTTACTGCCCTTAAATGGATCAAATGTGTAAAGTAATGCTGCTTTGAGGACTGAAAGAAAGTAAAGCCAATTTTTTTACCAGTTTCATGAGGTTTGATTGTATCCTTTCAAAGGATGTGGAATTCAATATCTCCTTGCTTACTTGTCTTTATGCCATGATGCATCACCAAATAAACAAACATTTTCATAATATGTTAACTTTTTCTCTACTTATACATGACTTCATAATAAATCAGGCTCTGCAATCAAATGTTATCATCTGTGCAGCAGTGAGAGGGGTACAAACTGGGGCTAGAATTATGTCTTTTATAGATTATTATTTTCACCAAAAATGTCTATAAAATCTCAGAATACATCAAAAATATTTGAAAATTTTTGTGACCCCTCGGTGACATTTCAAATTGCTTCTTTCACCTAACCAACAGTCCAAAACCCAAAGATATTATGATAGTGTGTTCTTATTAAATTAACCCTCTCTCATCTTCTTCCAGTGACCACAGATCCTCCTTCAGGTGTGAGTGTGAGTCGTGTTGGGCAGTTGGAGGACCAGCTGAGTGTTCGCTGGGAGGCCCCTCCAGCTCTCAAAGATTTCCTGTTTCAGGCCAAATACCAGATCCGCTACAGACTGGAGGACAGCCAAGACTGGAAGGTAAAGGACAAGGACACATAGTTATAAGGACGTAAATCCTCTTTCTTTGTCTCTTATGCACGAACACATATATCACTCTAACACTATCCCAGCTGTTTCTCATCCTAATGCTGTAATCACCTATAATCTACTCTGATTGAGGTCTCTTTTGCCAGATGAGTTAATACTTGTGCTGCTCAAAAACCTTCACCAGTCATGAATCTAGAAGTCAGGTTTTGATCCAGAGAAAAACACAGGCCAGAGCCACTGTGTATACCTCTTTTCAAACTTTTAATGAATGAAAAATATAGTGTGAAACCTTTTGGCTGTGCAGATGTTGCTTCCCAGACTTCATTTGAGTCCTCTGGGTAAGAGCGAAGATTCTCTTTTAATTAAGGGGGAATTACACAGATGTAATAGAAGCAAGTCCTTGCTCGCAACATGGAAGAAGAAAGGAACGGGAGTGGAGAGGCAGCAAGGGGATGGGACTGCTTCGAAAGGAGGACAGGAGACTTAAATCCAAGTGGCTTTAAGGGTTTGGTGGTGAAAACAAATGCCATTTCCCTCTGAATTGGTCCTAATCATGAGGTCATGCTGAGGAATGGTGGGATATATCTTAGCTGTTAATGTCTTCAATATGTCTGTAAAGATGCTGAGAGCTAGGTAACTTGTGCCGATTTGGCTTTCACGCGTCACATCATTAGCCTTCTGATGCCTGTAATTTCCATTATCTTTTTTCTGCTCTAGTCCTTCTTAACAAGTGTTTACAGACTTAATGCCAGAGAGAAAGTGGGGACTATTAGAGAAGAGTATTAACTTCAGAATGTGCATTTCTTCCCACAATTTTTATCTCTGCTGTCTGCATGTTTGAGTACCTGTACACGCTCCTGTATAGTCTGTGTGTTCCAGCATCACCTCTGTGATAAATAATACAGAGCAGATTTTACCCAGAAGGCTTGCTAACATTGAAATATTTTCATAAACATGCTGATCAGGAGCCACTAAACAATGTGGTGTGCATGCATGTTTAGGTCTGTACATGGTTTGCAGTTTTGCTTTCTACATTTTGATTCAGCCCTATGTTTTAGTTTATACCCATTGGTATTTAATATTGAGGTCAGAACTCCAGCACTCAACTCTTCTGTATTTGTATGTTGTTGTTGTTGTTTTTGTTTATTCTTGTAGGTGATGGATGACGTTGGGAATCAGACTTCGTGTAGATTGGCAGGATTGAGACCTGGAACAGTGTATTTTGTCCAGGTGTGTGTGTGTGTCTGTTTGTACATGTATTAAAGTAGATGTCAGTTTACATCAGACTTGGTCTATGTTTCAGATCTAATGATGTTGTATCATATCCAGGTCCGCTGTAACCCTGTGGGCATCTACGGCTCTCGCAAAGCTGGAATCTGGAGTGAGTGGAGCCATCCCACTGCTGCATCCACACCCCACAGTGGTGAGCACACTCACTCGCATACACACACATACACACACACACACACACACACACACACACACACACACACACACACACACACACACACACACACACACACACACACACACACAGTAAGAAAGTTACTCAGAAGGCCTTTTTTCCTCTTGATCTCACTTTTTGAGAACATTTTGGTCCATTTTAGGAGGCAATTTGTACCACTAAAATATGTTTTATTTCACGGTGTACCACATATCCCACAGTTCTCTCCCACTGTTGGAAGTCTAAAAAAAAAGTAAATGGTGGTGCTCCTTTCACCTTCTTGGATCGTCAGGCCTGTTTTGTATTATATTGGCAGCTTTATTCATGGATGATGGATCAAATCATTTCCAGACAAAACTATGTCAAGCTTTGATTATGCAATGTTTAGCTACCGGTAGTTGTTGCTTCCCTAGAGTCATCAGTGAAATTGCTGAGTAAAATGCTATCATAACTGATTGGGCTGACAGCTGCAACTACAAAAATAAAACATGGTTTACAAAAACTTCTTCAAGGGTTTCCCAGAAGTTACCATGAAACACTTTTGAGGAGGGATTTTTTTTGCAAATGAAACTGTTTAGAGTGAAGATTACATTAAGACGCATTCAAAGCCACAACTTCCTGTTAATATTTGCAGTTAAACTGCCGCATTCCCACAGTACACTAGATATATTTGAGTAGTTTCTCACTTCTTCTTTGCTGCTTTATTTCCTCTTCTTCTGCTTCTGTCTGTATTTCTCTTGTCTTTCTTACTTTCTATTGAGATGTTTCNTAGATATATTTGAGTAGTTTCTCACTTCTTCTTTGCTGCTTTCTTTCCTCTTCTTCTGCTTCTGTCTGTATTTCTCTTGTCTTTCTTACTTTCTATTGAGATGTTTTAGTTCGGAGCCGCCCTCAACTCATTCTCCCTCCCACCCTGTCTTCTTTCTATTCAGAGCGGCTGATGTCAGGCTCCTGTGACTCCAAATCCAGTGGGGACTCCAACTCCACCCTGCGCAGGGAGCTGAAGCAGTTTTTCGGCTGGGTGCGGAAACATGCCTATGGCTGCAGCAGCATGTCCATGAAGCTGTACGACCAGTGGAGAGTGGTGATGCAGAAATCCCACAAAGCACGCAACCAGGTAGGTAAGCATCACTAACGCATGGATAAAGCATGAACATACACATTCAACTATAATCACAGACACACAAACATACACATATGCTCCACTCACGGACACTCACAGTATAAAATTTGCAAAAGTTGATATGTAACAGATTTTGTCTTTCAATTTAGGTTCTTCAAGGGGATAAATCGTAGGACATGCTGCATTTATGAGCAGAAACCAAGTCAAGAAAAGAACTGAGTTAGAGTGATTTATGTTTTTGTCTATGTGTGTATGAGAAACGAGAAAGAGAGACTGTATTCGTATATGGGAATTATAATTTTGCTCTGGACAATGTGTGAAGACACCAGCCTTCCAAAGAGAAACTGCAGGATTTCCTTCCTTAGTGCATCTTTTCCAGTCAACATGAGCACTGTTTTGCCTGAAAAAAGTGCAACTTGGAAGGACTGAGAAGACTAATGGACCAATCATTGACAACCAGGTATCTTTGCATGGCTACAAAGAGGCCATGTGGCTTTCTCTCCTCAAAAAGGACATTGTAGCATAACTAACTTGGACATCAATAAAGCTTTTTGACATGGCTATGTACCTGCTCTAAAAGTGCACAAAGATTCCAACCAGAAGTGTTGCCAAAGCATCGAAATGTACATTTTTTGGGTCTCACCTGTGGATCCAAAGCACCATCTAGTGGCTGTAAAGCATCAGTGGCTACTCTGATCAAGGCTTTATCTTTCACTGTGGTCCTGATGTAGAAAAGTAACAACTTATAATACAGTATTTCTAATTAACTTTTTGTTACATAAATTGATTGATTATGTGCCAAACTGGTTCACCCAGAAATCATGTGTTTCTGAGTGACAGTGACTGATGATTTGATGGTGTTTGTGTATGGAGACATTTCACTGCCTTTATTTTTGTACTGAATTGTACCAGCATATTTAAAACTGTATAAAGTTATGTTTTATTTCTTAAGTTATGTTTAGTTAGTAAAGAAATATCAATGACTGAAGTTATCTATCTTTAAATGTTGTCCTATAAAATGTTTTCAGAAACACATTTTGTTATTCAGTTGTATGCAATACAGAGTAGCATAACACCAATAACACACTTATTTGAGTCATATTGTCAGAATCAAAAATGTTTCCAAATGACAGTTTATGTAGACAATAAGAGCAACAGAGCAATACTATAGTATCAATCTCCTCAAATCAGAGATAAAGATGGAAGGTTTCATTATAAAATAATTGTATCTAACATACTGTATTAACTCTTTATTGCAACAAATTTATACATTCATGAAAGCTGTTTCATATTTTTAACTATGTCAACAATACAGTAGAGTAAGCTAAAGACATTCATACAAAGCCAGTAAAACACACACTGTTTAAATGTGTATAAAATAATACTAAACTGATATTAATAATTGTTCTGTTTAAGCTTCAATCATTTGTTGATAGTTCATTGATTCAGAATGTCACTGTTGTCCTCTGCCACTTAGGACACATCAAAACAGACAACATCACATAGAACAGTCAGTACAACTAGTTTAAGAGATTAAACTAGAAAACACCCAGGAGGAACATGTTTCTTTAAGAATTTAGTAAAAACAAAGAACATCTAGGTGCCAGACAGTGTATGTGTAGAAATGAGCAAGGGACAGTTCAACATTCAGCACCTCATAATTCAGCATTTATACCAAAACATGAAAGCAAAATATGCTGGCCACATGGTGGTGTTATATGCACCTAAATCTTAATAGATCTTCCTAGGTCAATGATTCAACTTTCCAAGACATAATGTTGAAAATTGTGATGGTGTTCCTTCCAACTAACAGAAAAACATACAGTAATGAAAAGGGTATTATTGATATCTCTGACAAATAGTCTCCCTTATGAATCTGCATCCCATTCTTGCTTTTTACATACTGGATTCTCTCAATTTCTCTCACTGGTTATCAGGGATGCTGGATGTTTTTTTCTGTTGGTGCCCAACCATGTAGTGAGTTCATCTCCTGCTGATGACTGAGAAGAGTCTTATTACTAAGTCTGTGGCCTCTCAGTGTCACTGGTGTTTAATATTTAATCAGTGTGGGGTTTTCCTTTGTCATTGCTCTGCTCTAAAGGCTTTAGTTACCCCTGTGTTTGGTGACAGAATTAGTAGAATAGGAACACAAGTGGGCACTAAAGAGTGAATGACCATTTTAAGTTCAAATTTCTATTAAGCTTCATAGATAGGATATGATGTTATGTACTTTATTTATCAAGATCAAAGCTACAGCTTTTCATTGCTCAAGTGAAAGCGATGACACACGTACATTTTTACATTTATTAAGCACAATAACACAAAACTCTGGCCAAATAATTTTCACTACCAGCAATGTTGAGCTTATCAAATATCCACCTGTAACAGAAGCTTAGTGTAAGTCCTTTCATTTTTAATAGCATGTGCACTGAGATGCTATTAGTTACAGCACACATACATGTAGTCAAGATGTTCACACACATTCAGAAGTTCAGTAACCTGATGCCTTGGAGTAGGATGACAAATGAACTACATTACATGTTGCTGACATGATTTATGTTGCAGTGCTTTACTTTTACTTCAAAAAAAGCACTTTCCCTCTGAATCTATGTTTAATGTATTATTAGCTGTACAAAAAAATCTCTAGTGCTAGTTTCGACACTGCTTCTACACATCTGAGCCCTGACAGCGATGACTTTTTTTGTTACTGGTTCTGAAAACCTTTTGTCTTGAAGGGACCATGGGCAAAGGAGGTGGAGAGAAGGTTGGGCCTTGGTCAAGATTGTATTTCTTCACCTCATGGTCATGTATAATTCAGCCTGGTAGGACATGGTTCACCTGGAGAGGGTCACACAAGAAAAGGATGTGTCCGAAGTGACAGGGGAGCCAAAAAGGAAGAGAAGAGGACAAAGAAGAAGGAAGAAAGACGCTGGCAGATTATGGAGGAGGTGGTGAAGAAACGACCAATTATCTCTGCTAGAGAAAGAGGTCAGTAGAAGAACTGTGCATANTGTGTGTGTGTGTGTGTGTGTGTGTGTGTGTGTGTGTGTGTGTGTGTGTGTGTGTGTGTGCGTGTGTGTGCATGGACCACATTATTACTGAGGTGGTTTTGCTATGGTATCTCTCACAGCCTTACAGTCATTGCTCTATACTTTTTTGGGATTTCTACATTGTTTAAGATACATTCTCAAGAAGAGAGAGGAGGAAAATGTTAAAATGCAAAACCATAGCAAATAAGTCAAAGGACTCCATATGGAAATCATCAGAGACAATGCAGTCTGAGCCAAAGAGCAGTGGGTGTGCTATACTGCTGCACAGGGTCTGTTGCATCATTTTCATCCCTGTCCTCATCCTCCTCCTCCTTGATGTCAGGCCCAGGCCCTGGACGTTACGCTCTGCCTCCTACTGTTGGCTACATCAACCATGACTTCACCAAGCCCAGCAGCCCCGCCTACTCCTTCCACAGCCGTATGAGCAGCGCCAGTGAGTTCTTGCTAACCAAAATCCACACAAATGTCACTGTCTGCATGTTTTATCTGTTACACTGGCTGCACTGGCCCAGGTTTTACTCACAGAATTCATAAAAAAGTTTATGCTAGAGCAATCTTATTATGTTAAATACATTTCTGGAATCGATTAAGACCATTTTATGAGGTCAGATGGTGTGTGTGTGTTTTCTTTAGTGGTCTCTGTGGACTCCAGCCCAGGACCAAGATATCACATTGGTGCCAAGGTCACTCGATTTGGCCGAATAGACTCCCCATCTTACTCCATTTTGGGCAGAGGGAGGCGTACAAGTGATAAAGGTAATGCAGAAAAGACAATAAAATGAAAATGAGAATTGTACTAACCAGTTTATATTTATGTTCATAGGTGGGGCTTTCCAGACTCCAGGACCAGGTGCCTACAGCCCAGAGAAAGCTCCACCTCTTAACTCGCAGCACAGACCACCATCCTACACCATCAGCACACGCACTAGATATCGGTCTGTGGATGCTGTGCCAGCACCCAACAGGTGAAGGCAGGAGGACAGACATATTAAAAGATACTGCTGATGATATCCTTTTCTTTTATTATGGTCTAAATCTTATGGAAAAGTATAATCCAACAATGAACTGAACCTATTAACTATTATCTATGTAGTCAAAGCCTGATATTCTGAAGCTCCTTGCATTGTGTTATATAGTTCAAAACAATCAAAAATATATAAATGAAAGACATGTTGTATTGCAACAAACATGAGCGCTGTGAGTCAGTCCTACATACAGTAAATCTCATAGTGCTGTAGTCACTAGCACATTAAATATGTATTCATCTTCTGCTGTAAATAGTTCCCAAGAAATGCACTATTTATTCCTAAACCAGAAATGTCAAGCTCATGATAGCTAGAATGCCAAAAAGTCAGGTGATCATAGCAGTCATAAGGATACATGGTAGGGCACCATGCATATGTGTATAATGATTCATAGTAACACATCTAATAATTTTTGAAATATGCTGGTCTAGACTGAAGTGTTGGTCCAACCTACAGGGCAACAGACAGACCAGCCATCCCCAGAACCAAGGCGCTATCAGAGCTAAATAAAAAGAATATTGCAAATTTTATTCTCAAAATCTAAGATCAAAGTCTCTGAAGCTCAATCTAAATATTGTCTTCTTCACCCCATCAGCTACAGTCTTCCTAATGTTCTGGGCTGTCAGGTTCCCCACAAATCTTCCAGCCCCAGTTACAGCTTCCTAGGCCGCAGGAAGGTTGGAGCTCCTTCTGAAGACCTCTCTAAGAGTCCAGGACCGGGAAAATACAACAGTACCAACCCAGACATTTACCGCCAGCGTCAGCCCTCCTTCTCCATGCAAAAGAGGACTAAAAGGCCCAATTATTCTTCTGCTATTCCCGGACCAGGCACGTACAGTCCAGAGAAGTTTCATGTGCATCTTCCCAAAGCACCATCCTTCACTCTAGGTGTCAGACACTCAGAGTTTGTCACCCCACTTGTGGTGGATGTGATTGACTGATTGCACCGCTGATTGATTTTAAATGCCTTGTTTTTATTAAATTTCTCACACAAATATCGAGCTGCCAGACAATTATAAAAATATTCCAAAATATATATCTGCAATGGGTAAAAAAAAATCTTAAAGTTATAATAACAGCTTAACCAATTATTACAGTGTCTTATGGTGAATGACTCAACCAATACAATCTAACAATATTACAATAAATACTAAAAAAATAACCATTTAACTAGAAAAACTGATTGTACATTGTACACATAATATCCATATGTTAATTCATAAATAAAACAGAAAATCTGTGACTTTTGCTGGAATTGTTTGTGCAGTTAAAAGAACAACAAGAATGTGTTCAGTTCTTCAGTTTCACTTCAGTAGAAGCTCAAAAGGAGGAAAAGGGAGAGGAAGTTTCCAGTATTGTTTTTGGTATAGTGATGCTTGCAGGTGAGCTCCAGGCGCTGTACTCTCCCAGACCCAACAACTCCCTAGCTCGGACCTGGCACTGGTAGGTCTGTACTAATGGAAGTCCATTCAGTTCCTTGGTTGTATTCGTATTTATGTGCAGCTGAAAGAAAAAAAAGTAACATCATCAGTTATATTTTCACATCCACACATAGCAATTGGACATGTTAATAACCCATTAATACATGGATTTACAGCTACAGATACAGATCATTCAAATGTTTTTCCATAAAGATAAAAATGTGGCAGAAGAATTCTTCACAACATCCCAAAAATTGGTTTTCTTATGGGCTTGCATGATTGGTATATAAAGAATAGGAATTAAATCATTTATTGGTGATTATTAAGTCATTAGTTAGAAGTTACACTTTGCAAAAAGTGGACTTTTTTTCTCTTTTCTTTTTATTTTAGTTTCACAGCAGCAAGAGATTAATTACTAAAATGAAGTGTTATATGCACAACACTGTTAAATTAAACACAAAAAACTTCCAGACAAAGGGACTTTTTGGAACTTTCAAAATGAAACATTAGTTTTTGTGGTTGTGTAAAAAAATGTAGGTAATTCTGAAGTTCCACATGACAGACTCATTAGATCACATTACTATTTTGGTGACAGTCAGTTTTGTGACAGTTTTGTTGAAGATTATTCTTACCGTGCAAGACTCTGGAGAGCCCTTGCGTGTCCACTGGCACTGCATCTCATACAATAGGGGGAAGATGTCAAGGTTAGACCAAGTAGGCGGAGCAGACCACTCCACCAACAAGCCTTTCTTAAGATTATAGGAAACCCGAACATTTATGGGAGGATTTGGTTTAACTACAGTGAAAAAGAAAGACAGAAGAAGTTATTGTTAACAAGGTTGTGGTTATAGAATATCATCATTATCAGTCTTAGTGGTGAAACTGTATTTCTATTGATACTAATGGGACATATCACTTTTTCTAAACACTTTCATTTCTCACCAATTTCCTCCAACATAAAACTTCTTAGATAAGAGCTGCTTCCACGAGGAGAAACCGCTGTGATGTTGATGATGTAGTCAGTGAGAAGCTTTAAGTCAGGTAGGAGGCAGTGCCAAAGCTGAAATATATACATACACATATATATAGGATGTTATGTTACATTTGAACCTTTTCAGTATATCACATGTCCAAAAAAGAAAAAAACAATAATATTCATATGCACACTAACAGTTTATTTGTTTTCAAAATTAAACTTTCATATTAAAAATGTAATAATAATGATGATACTGTTCCAAAATATCCTCTTAAGGCAATGTTGTTTGTGGTTTTTCACAACTGTAAGGGGAAATGTGAAGAGGGGTTTTCCAAATCTCAGCTGGTAAGTTTGGTGTAGTGAGTTTTTGAATCAACAAATGCACTTAAAGCCTTTCTAAGTGCATCAATTCCTTCATAATATCCAGTATAAACACGAGTGATGTGTGCTTTCTTAAATGTAGGTTAAAAGAAAATTGACTGAATTACAGATAAAAAGCCTATTTAAGTCTATCTGAATATCTAAATAAAGTACCCGATCAGAGGAAGATGACGCTGTGTTCAGAGCAGAAGACAAGGAGCCCGGTGGGATGAGCTGACAGGGTAGAGGGTCTGGCTGTCCGTGTCTCTCCCTGAAATGCACGTACAAACTCATTTATACAGATATTAATGAATGAATCAGCTCCTTAATGGCACTTGACAACTGGAGTCTGCTTGACAAAAGGGGTCGGCTGCTTGGGTCAGCACACAGAAAGAGGTTTTATTTGTCATATTTACCTGAAGGTGGCATCGTAGCGTATTCGTGGAGAGTGATGAGGTTCAGGCCAGGAGCAAAGAGTCTGGTTTGGATAGCTTGCACACCAACAGTGTACACTGGGAACGGCAGGAGGATCTGAAGCAAGAAATTAATGTTACACTCTTTTTTTTCATTCTTTCAAAGTAATTTTGTAGATGCTGTCATTATTTGACAGTGGCAAAGTTCAATAACCAACAGAAAAAGAAATTTTGAATGTGCCAGATTTGAAAAGGTTTTCATCTGTTGTCACTGGCCAGATGTTAAGGAGGTAAAAAAGAATAAAATGACATCTTGTAAAATTCCTGGTATATGGTTTCAGAATAATTCTAAGAAAAAAAACTAAAAAAGATGAATTGAATAATAGATAAAATCTCCAAAAATAAATAAATAAAAAAAATAAAACTAATGGGCTAATGTGGGCACATGATAAAAAAATGATTCAACCATTACTCCATGCAGGTCACAAATGAGGTGTGAATTTTAATAACCATATACAGATTATCATTTTACCTTGTAATAATTCTAATAATAAATTCTTCAGAGAAAGCTTTTCAAGCAAGATTGTAAAGTATTTTCCAAAGGCAGCCACCACACATCAGAAAGAGTTAAATCACAATAGAGTAATTACATCTCCTGATTTTTAATTCATGCAACCACACATGTTACATGACATAACACATAACATGGACTTACACTCATTATCTGGACACTTACCCTAATCCTAACTATATCTACTTTCCTAACTTTAACCAGTGACTCAGCCTTTTTCCCAATACACATATACACAGTGAGCACATAGGTTAAGATTTGTACTTACTCCCTGATGCCCTCAGCAGGTTCATTGCTTGGCTTCCAGCAATACACATGAGAAGAGTCACAGTGACAAACACACTGCCAGCCATCGCAGCCATCAGTCCGTTCAGCAGGAAAAGTGATACCTGAGTTTAGTTTGTCTAAATACTAAATGTATTGCAGCCAAGCCTTACTTCTTCAAGATGTTGACTACTATATAACTTCTTTTTATGGTTCCTTTGTTCTTTGCTCTGTCTCTGTCTCTCTCTACTTCATGCTTCGTTCAAAGTTCAGAGATCACAAGCTGGTATTCCCTGGGTGTTTGTGCTGGGTTTTTGAGTGAAAGCACTTTTAAAGCAACCAAGGTCAAAGTGAAAGAGGAACCTTCTCACAGGAAAAACCTCAACTGTCCATTACGTCTCTGCTGATGTGTCAAGTTTCATTATATCAAAACATGAAATTTAAAAGAAAGGAGAAAATTGTGTCATACTTTTAATATCACTTTCAGATGGTTTATAGATAAACAATATGTGTAAAAAGTCACATACAACATAGATTAGCCTTACAAATATAAATAGGAGTACATCAATGGACACAGTACATAAGTTGGAAAGCATTTTACACCAAAAGTGAACTTATACCTGTCTGAGGTGCTCCCAGGTATTCTGCTCATTTTGTGCTCTGGACTGCCCTCAAGTGCACAAAACAAGACATAGCAGCTATAGTATTGAACACAGTGTGCCTTACTGCAAAAGATCTCACACTTATGTAACACTGATGTCATCCCTCTACAGTGTCCAGTTTAATATGATTTGATGATTTGTGTAAATTCACAGTCCAAGCTATCAGACATTTTCTCGATTGTGTCTGTGAGGCCACGATAATTTCTTGGTGCTCCATCCAGAGATGGAGCTGCTTTGAATGCTCCAGCTCACTGCCGGTGCCCCATTTCTGGGTACACTAATACTGTGAAGCCCCCCACTGGAAGTCCGCAGGGAAGTAAAAGCCTTGCTGATCCAGCTGTTCTTTGCCTCCTGGAGATCGCTGGTCAGGATTCCTCTCTGGTGCTCTAGCTCCTGTGCAAATATTACAAAGGCATATGTGAGAAATGCAGCATCATGGCCTGAATTAGTTTTAGTCCTCATTTCAGTCAGTTTTTCATGCGTCTAATCTTGGATTCGAAATTTTCAAATCTGTCATTAAACAATTATATGTGTTGGAGGACAAAACCCACAGTCCTCATTTGAGCAAAAATATATTTAAAAGTTTATCTGAAACTGTCAATGTGAGTCAAATCAAGTTAATATCTTTTATAATTAGAGTATTTTTTACTATGAAAATTCTTTGGATAAACTTTATATTTTTGTTCAGGAGGAATGCTGTGGATTTAAAGTGTGCTGTGAAGGGGTCTGTTAATGGTCAGTATGAGCAGCAGGAACATGTTGTTGCTCATTTGCATTGAATATTATTTTAAAATGTACTTTTTCAGAATTGCTACCTCACTTGTCATTATAACTGTAATAACTGTACTTTTATTTATTGCATATTTGGTCATTTCTCTTGTTTCAGTGTCTTTGTGAAACACATTTTAATGTGTTTTTGACAAGTTCTGTGTGAATTATTATTAGTATAAAAAAGTTATTAAGAGAGACTTGTGAGTTGGGAATGTATCCTTTAAAACTTGGATGATGTCAGATCAGCAATGAAGCTTTGGTGAACGTTCAGTAAGGCCAATCTTTTCTGACACGTATTCCTTTATTCATCTGTGTGTAATTTTCAGCTATTTCCTCCCACTCTAATCTTCTCTGTCACTTCTGCTTTCCCAGAATCTGCTAGTCCTTCACACTCACAAAATCGGATGTGCCCCATCTGAACAATAATCTTCCTGTTTGTATTCTTCCAGACATCAGTCTTAGAAGCTAATATCATTGTGATCCTGCCATTCTGTCTTTTAGACCATCACCACCATTACCCCCTGAATATTTAATGAGATTCAGCTGAGTTTCTATCATCCAGATGCAGATTTCACTCCACCTCCATTAGTATTTGGACTGTGGGTCTAAAATTACTGC
>JANJYP010003698.1:0-16893 GCA_024605115.1 Rastrelliger brachysoma | reverse complement strand
CCTCCCCCACTCCCTCTGACACACACCCCTCACACACAGCCTGTGGTTATGGATACCTGGGACCGTCTCACACCCGGCTCCCATGTGGGGTAAAGCTACCTGCAGGCACCAGACCATGGAGAGGCAATTCACTGAAAGTCCCTCAGCTTTGGATTTTAAGTCTTTATAGGAGATGTAGATGCCAGAGAAAACATTAACTCAGCTGAGGCGGACGGCGCAGGCTCATGCGGGCTACTCTCCATGTTTATTTGCACACGTCAGGGCCCTTCCTGCTGTTGATTTAGAGCCACTGCCACTTAGGCCTATGACAAATGAAATGCCCTTTTGATGACTCGGACTCTGTTTGCCATCAGCAGCTGTTGTTACTGGCACTGGGTGAGCTCAAACTGACGTTACCTCCAGCTTTTGTCATATAGGCTACAGGAACAGGCCTCCCACTTGCACTTGTTGCATGGCTGATGAGAAAGATACACTGACACAGGCTGATGCAGCAGATAGATTTATGAATGCAGAGACTTTCTCTCTGCCGGAAGCGAGGAATTCAAGCATGATTAAAAGCACTGTCAGGGTTTCCGTATAGGATTGATTTTAGTCTCTTGCACATCCTGAAGGTGACTCTGTTGGTCTCCCTCTGTCATGTGGCACAGAGCCTGTTTAATCCTTGCTGTGTCTCTACTGTGCAGGACATGCCTGTCATTAGATTAACAGGTATGAGGAGTCACTTTGGTGGCTTTGTGATCACCTGTTTGTTAATTTGTGAATATTTGCTCTCTGCTGACCTCTGCTGAGTGCCACATACTGTAAGATACTTTGAGTTGTTGACTATTATGTTATACATTTTATTGAAACATACTGCTACTACTCCTGCTCAATAAGTCACATTGTATTGGATAATATGGAGGGTTACAGTGTAAATTGTTCTGCTGGAAAGTGGTTGTATAATCTACATTGTCAAGACTGTGTCAGGAAAGGTTTTAGTGCATAGTAAAAATATTTATATATAATTAAAAAAAACTTTTATGCCAGGAGTCATTTTGTAATAAACTGCACATTTATCACACTTTTCTGTTGGCATTTTGAAATCAAATCCATATATCAGAGCTTCTGCATGAAGTGTGACATTTCTACTGTATTTAAGCACTATTTTGAGGTACTTTACTTCAGTATTTCCATTTGCTACGTAACACTTCTATTACACTCAATTTCTGAGGCAAATATTGTATTTTTTACTTCACTGCATTTATCTGACAACAATAGTTAGTACTTCACAGATTGAGACTTTACACACAACATACAACCAGCTAATGAAACATGATGTATTTTACAGATTAAACTAAAATTTGCATCAACATTGCAAACCACAGCATTTAAATGCTGCTTACATGTGCATCTGTAATAATAAATTAATCCAGATATGGGCCGTTCTACATGATAAATACTTTTGCATGTTGCTGCTTCCGTTAATAAAGCTTTCAATGCAGGACTTGTACATATAATAGAGTACTTTTATTGTTTGCTATTGCTACTTTTACCTGTTTAAAGTAATCTGAGCATTGAAAAAAGTCAAAGCAGAAATGCTGACTGATGGAGGGTCTGCTGAGGACAGCTAAACAGACATATCATTCAAACACAGTCATATGGGAAGCTGTGGGTGATTTTAGTAGACCTGAGGGGTTGAAAGAAACACAGACAGAGAAAGGGGCCTCTGGGATGCAGAATACCTCTGGGTCCCTCCACTGAAGCCGGGTGCTGCTGCAGCCCTGCAGCCCGGCAATCTTTGCAATCAGGCAGTAATGCTAGCAGGGACTGTTTCAGATTATGCTCAGGAAATCCTCGGTGCTCTCTGCTCAAAACAATTTAGCCTGACATGAGCCCAAAGAGTGTAGAGGGGGGTGGGGGACAATGTCCTCACCAGATTCCTGCTTTCAGGCCACCATATTTTGATATTCTGTCCTCCAAATGTACAGCAGATGTACTGCAATGCCTTTTAATATTGTTGTTGTTGTTGTGTATAAGGATGGAAGGGTCTGCTTTTGTTATTCTGACTGTATTTTAGTAGTTATAGGTCTTTAACCTATAGCCTATTACTGTCTAAAGCCCATATCATGTTTTGTTTCTTCAGTATATTGATATTTTCATCAGCCAGTGAACTTTAACTTTTCCTCTCTCTCCGACTTTTTCGTATGGGATGTTTGCCATTTTTGTCAGAAAAATCCAGAGCTGGTAAAAGGTTGAGTGGTGGCTTTTTCCCATGGCCCGGAACCGACAGAGCAAACTCTCGGAGAGAGTAAAGAAAACACGGCAACAAAAAGGCAATGATCCGCAGCACTCCAGCTAAAAATGACGAGAAAAAAAATATCCTTTCTCCTTCAGCCAAACATGTATTAAAGAACAGACAGGACATTCAAAAGAAACCAGTGCTGGTTCCTGTGTACACAGCAGCCTTCTGACAGACAGCTGGTCGTGTTGACTCACATTTGTATAACTGAATTTGCCTTTATGACTCAGTGTTTGGATGATATGTTTTGAATTATTATTGTTAAAAATCAGAAAGAACCCGTCGAGGAGGCTTTAGTCTTTACTGCATAATGACTCATAGCATTTTGATAGAGATCTATGTTTAACCAATGTTGACTTGATTGCTTGTTACTTTTTTCATGCAATTTCTATACGACAGTACGATATTTGTCTCTATTTTTTAAGCACAAACAGCAGGCAAAAACTTAAAAAGGTCAACAGCGAAAATGTTTAATAGGAAAATTAATTTCCTTGAACAATGAATTAAATGTAAATAGTCAATAATTATCTTCATTTGGTCTGCGCAGGTTTAAAGCTGCTATCTTTTTCGCTAAATACACAAATAACACAGAGACAAATTAATTACTTTTGTTTTATTGGAAACTAATACCATGACTCTAATGAAAACGTTACCTCTTAGTTTCCATTGCAGGAAGTTACTATATTTTTTGTATCTTGACAAAATATCATAAATTAAGCGAGTGGGCAGTCCAGTTAAGTGTTTTGTTGAGTTTAGAGTTTCAGACAGGTCTTTTTTGTGTGTTTTGCAAGAGATGAGAAAAACCTCCTGACAGTAGAGGACAGGATAAGCGCATGAAGAAGTTTTTGTTCTAACCAAAATTTAACGACAGACAAGTCAGTCTATATTATAAGGTAGACTACTATAGTGTTATTTCATACATGTAGGCTACTCAATCTTATACACTTATCAGTCTTCTTCTCTTCCGTTTTTTGGGGTGGGGTGGGGTGGGGGTGTAAAATATAATCATCTGACAGCCTCTTTAAGAGCCCAAATCCACAAGACTGGAGGTTAGAGGTCCCAACAAGGAGTCCTGCAGTTGGTGCGGGTGTCCGTGCATGCCGTGCACCGGCTGTGGGGCCCCGAGGCCGGGCATGGAGTAAGCGGAGGCCCCGGGGTGGTTCATGTTGCCCTGGAGCAAAAGCGCTGAGTTCTGGTCGGGACTCTGAGGTGGAGAAAACTCGTCCTCTGAGCTGGACATGAGAGACTTTCCTCCATCCAGCGGGGATAGCTGGTTCTGTTTGTTGCCGCCTGCGTTGTTGTTTTCACTGTTCTCTCTGGAAATGACAATGGGAGGAATTAGATAAAATGCGGATGTTTTAGAGAAGTGCATTAAATTAGTAGCCATGTGTGTCAGGCTTGTAGGAAACATATCAGAGATTTTTTTTTTTTTTTTTTAAAGAGGTCTAAAATTGTAAACAAGTCAGCCATAATTATTTTACAACAGCACCATAATATATAATGGACACAGGCCCTGAAAAAAAACACACAAATGAATCAGATATGTTTATCTTTGTGTACAATTTTAAAGACGTGTTTTACTTTATGTTAGACGATTATAAACATCTTATGATACGTAGGTTATTTTATTCCCATACGAGACAATTTAATTTAAAAAAACAGTTTTTTCAAAAATGTGACCCTAAACGTTTTTTTAAAATTTCAATCATTCCTTAAAAAATACTCATTATATGTGTTTCAGAGATTTTACGTGAAACTTTGTATAATTTAGGTCATAACTGAGGCTCAGGCTGCAGAGAGTCCATCATTTGTCAACAACACGCTTCTGTTTACCCACTACCGTTGTTATCAGGATGTGTCTGAGTTTGAGGCACATTTATCCAAAATGAAGAAAATAAATTCAAATTTATATAGGAAACAAAACCATTCCTGTAAGAAATATGCTGTCTTATCCTGCTTGGTCAATTCTGTCTTTCCTGCACGGTATGAATACTGTCAGGGTTGAAGCCTAACTCTACTTCCTGCACTCTCTTATACTTTCGTTGCTTGTAGCCACATTTTGGCATTTTTTCCTTTTAACTTGAAGGATAATTTGCGCTTGAGACATGTAAAAAATTGCATTTGTTTGACCAGTAGAAATGACAAGCAGCGCAGAGGTTGTGTCAGTGAGACGTACCTCTCCTTCGCCTCTGCCGCTCTGTCTCTCTGCCGTCTGTTTTTGAACCAGTTGCTGACCTGCGTGGTGGTCAGTCCTGTGGCCTCGGCCAGCTCTCTCTTTTCCCGCGGGGATGGGTAAGGGTTATGCGTGTACCACTCTCTCAGGACTCCCCTGGACTTCTCTTTAAAGCAGTAGCTGGTCTCTTCGCCGTCCCATATCGTACGGGGCAGCGGGAATTTCCTCCGCACTCTGTATTTCCCTACAGCTCCGAGCGGCCGGCCGCGCAGCTTCTCCGCCTCCACGTAGTGCGCCTTCAGCCAGAGCTGCTGCAGCTTCGGATGGTTGTGCGGAGAAAACTGGTGGCTCTCTAGGATCTTATAGAGCTCTCTGAAGTTCCCCCGATGAAAGGCCACCACTGCCTTGGCTTTGAGGACGCTCTCATTCTTGTGAAGGTGATCACACGCGGGTAGAGACCACAGGAAGCGACCGAGCCTCTCCAGGTTTCCTCCCTGCTGCAACACCTCGCAAACGCATGCCACTTGCTCCTGCGTAAAGCCGAAGGACGGTAAAATAGACATGATGTCCGAGCTCACTCCTCCGCCCGAAACGTTGGTATCCAAAACGGCAGCTATCGTTGTTTTTTTCTATGTTTTAAAGTTTCTTGTCGCGATGCAATCCGGCGCAGTCCGTCCGCGCAACACAGGCCTATAGGCTATCCAGTCCACTCCAGCCCCTGATGCGCGCAGCAGATTGGGATGTTGATTGTTGGGACAATTTGTTCCTGTTGGAGATATGTCAGGCTTAAAGGGAGCCTGTGCGTTTCGGTGATTGGCTCTCCCTCTGCCCTGCACCCTGTACAGCAGAGCAGGACTGAGTTTGCAGCTCCGTTTCCTCCCCAGAGGCAGTGCGTCAGGGGCTGAAATAGGAGCGCTCCCACCTCCCGCCCCCACAATCCCTCTCCCGCTTCAGCTGAGGGAGCAGAGCAGCACCTAAACACTAATCAATTATTACAGACCTCTTAAAAAGGCTTATTAACATCTTCTGAATATACATCTTCTATAATAATAGGCTTGGATTTCCCACGTGGGACAAACCGCATGCTGCATCTCAATATGTTATCAGTAATCATGCTCAATGCAGGGTAAACCCACAAAAACGCAAAGCTTTTTATTTGAGGAGGAAAGTTTACCCACTTTAAAAGGTTAAAATATTTTTATAATGCACACTTAAAACGGGCTACAAAGCAAGCAGCAACTACAGGTATACAAGATATTTTAATAAAAGGGAATACATCAACATTTTAAAATTTAACTGAATTTTGTTTACTTTTCTGTTATTTGCCTCAACTGGAGGTTTCTTGCTTATCTATTTATTGATCACGGTTTCTGCTGATCATGGTTGACGCCTACCGCCTTAATCACATGCAGACTGAACATTTAATTGTATCCCCACCTTTCAAAGTCTATTAATTATGGAGGCCGTTTATTTTACTAGGTGATATAATTTAATAAGTTCCTATGATAATTGGGTCTTTGCTTGCCATTACGCACGTCTTTATATGAGAAACCCATACTACCTGCCAAACGTGTTCTGGGCCATAGACCACCAGTAGGAAATCAGNGCGCGCGCGCGTGTGTGTACATGTGCAAGAGAGAGAGAGAGAGAGAGAGAGTGAGAGAGAGAGCGAGAGAAAGAGAGTAATATGAAATGCACATGGTTTGTGCTGCTACACTTTGACAAATATCCTCAGGATTGGAGCACAAACGCATAAATTCAGTATCTTCTCAGATGGAACATGGTTTGATAAAAAGGGAGTTTTTATTTTATATTTTAGAAATACTGAGTCCTTGACGTAAATTTAAAATTTAGCCATTTTGTTCATTCATGAGACGCCTTTTTGTACTCCCTGGTCGAAAGTTAATGTGACACAAATGGACACTATAAAAAAAATCATTCTAATTTTCAATATAATCCCACTTTCTTTCTTTCTCTCTCTATTCTTTCTTTTTTTCTTTTTCTTTTCTTTTCTTTCTTTTTTTGAATAGCTGCTTCTGAATTCACAGCCTGCATTTATATTTCAAGGATTAGACGGGCACCGCAGTGGCTCCAGTGTTTTTTCTGTGGGGTGAAACACTAAACCAATCCATTAGTAAATGAGTTCTGTGCGACACTTCTTGGTGGTGCAGTTGTTGGTTTGAGCCATAGATCATATTTCTTTATCTGCACCAGAGTCTGAAATTAGACTCCCTTTCAATACGTTAAGGAACAAGATTTAGCCTGAAGAAAATAATATTCAACTTTTAAAAGAAATTCGCCCAACACGTTTTGAGGAAAAACAAAATCTGAATAGAAAGGTGTGTATGCACATATTTATTTTCTCCTAAATTTAGTGAAGATAAGTGTTGGAAAAACTCTTTGGTCAGGTGTAAAACAAAAAAAAAAACAAAAAAACAAAACATTACCTCTCTGTTTGACTTTTTTACTCTCTATCAGACAGACTGGACCTAACCATCTTATCTCACCACGCTAAAATTAATATTTATCTCATCAATTGATTGGCGGAAATACAACTAAAGAAACTATTATTTAACAATACAAGATTTGGGAGTTCATTTAAATATTTTTTTTTTATTNTTATCTCATCAATTGATTGGCGGAAATACAACTAAAGAAACTGTTATTTAACAATACAAGATTTGGGAGTTCATTTAAATAGTTTTTTTTATATATATTGAGAATTAACTATTCAAAATAGGCATGCGCAGGAAAATATACCTTAAACTTTAATTTGATACATTACAATGATACAATACATTTTTAGTACTGCAAGTAGGTTCCCATATTTTATTCATTTACAGTTTCAATGCAGACTAAACAAGACTGATTAGAGTATATTACTGAAAATGATTCGAATAGCAGCTCTTGTACTGTAAATGTATATGTGTATATATCTATAGTGGACATGCAGACTCTCAGGCCACTTCAGCTCCGGGTCTAGCTGCTCGCAGGCTGTGTAAAAACCTCAGTGCTTCAGTAAATGAGCTGTCTGATGAGCGGCTCTCGGGTTTCTCTAATATCTCTACCACATTGCGCCGCGCCTCCTCCTTTAACCCGAGCAGCCCGGGGGGCGAGATTATTTCAAGATGTGGACTCTCCGCCTCTGCCACGGCCAGTGTTGCATGCATGGACTCCTCATAGCCCCGACAAGTAATGCAATACTTAGGTGGGCTATCATTCGTTACTGCTTTCAGAAGGAGACTTACAGGGTGTAGGGAATGCGGATTCTCATCCCAGGTCTTTTCTTCCCCAAGACTCTAAAAAAACAACAAAACAACAACAACAACAAAACCCAACAACAACACAAAAACAAACAAACAAATACAAATACAAATAACGAAATTCTAACCGTTCTGCAGGGCTGATATATATCAAAAGACGTCCAAAGTTTTTCTTTACTCAAATGTGATCACCGGGAAATTTGTCCGTTTCTCACTAACCTGCTAGGCCCAATCGAGTGTGTGACCTTTTCTTTGTCAAATTATTCCACTTCATGATGACAAGTTGGTGCTGCATGTTAAGTATGTTAAGTAACAATAGAAGCATTAACAATAATAAAAAAACAAACACTAATACTGCAGTCCAGTGGGAGAAAATGTAAGGATGAAGGGGCTGAACAGAGAACACTTCATAAAAATGTCATCATCAAAAAGACCGTGTTTCCTACTCGACGAGTTTATATTTTAAAGAATATGGAAGAAAAGTGGAACGGAAAACAGATGGTTTTCACTCTTAATCTAAATGCAAAGTGCTATTTCAGCTGTATGAACTGGAACAAAGCCTATACTGTTTAAATGAAGTGAAAAATGTCAGATGCAGTCCTCAGGGGATTTAGCTTGGAGTTTTTTTGAGGGGTGAAGGGTGGGTGGGGGATTTGGTGACACTGAAGGAAAAAAAAGAAAAACTTCACAAAAAATAAAAACATCAAGAGACAAATTAATATTAAATTATATATCATTTTAATGACTTGAAATAAACTTAATCCAACTACTAATATCTTACAACAATTAGGCCTAGATAATTTAGCCCACCAATTAATTCACCAATGCGTTAATTTAAGATATAGTGCGTCACCCGGACTTTAGCTCAAGTGTGTTAAATGTGTCTTTAATTAAGTATTAAAGGGGTTTCTTCGCTGAGGTGAAAGGCTCTAAAAAGGCACAGCTCCTTCTCTCAAAACACAACACAACTGTTGACATGAGTGAGTTAAATGAAATTGGAGCTGCAATTATCAGCTTAACAGAGTTTCCTGTCATGTTGGAAAATTAGACCTGGTACAAGTGCGCTAGGGTTAGAGCCCCCCTTCTCAATCCCACCACCACCATCAAAATCATTACGCATTTCCTCTGAGGGCCACATCCACAAATATGCAATTACTGACTCGGCTTTTACAGTGATCTACTCGGTAAACACGCCAGAGGCAAATAGATGGAGATTTAAGTTTTGGAGGGGAAATTCTAATTTTATATCTTTTTTTGCTTCAGGGTTGAGTAAACAAACCCGGCGGCCGGACAAACACGTAAACAAACAGTGATTTCAACGTGGTGCGCTCC
This sequence comes from Rastrelliger brachysoma, assembly GCA_024605115.1. Classification (NCBI taxonomy): domain Eukaryota; kingdom Metazoa; phylum Chordata; class Actinopteri; order Scombriformes; family Scombridae; genus Rastrelliger; species Rastrelliger brachysoma. The sequence continues at coordinate 7,847 of JANJYP010003698.1, read as the reverse complement.
CATATGTCTGCCTGATGACAGGGAGGGGGCGCCATCACAATGCTGTGACTCCTGAGAGGATGAGTTGATAAAGTTTTAGAAGTCAGACAGTGAGTAGCAGGTGTGTGTGTGTGTGTGTGTGTGTGTGTGTGTGTGTGTGTGTGTGTGTGTGTGTGTGTGTGTGTGTGTGTGTGTGTGTGTCCAAGATCTCCACTGCTCAGGCTTCATCTGCTCTGCTCCTGTTACAAAGTGGTGTTTTTCTCTCTGGGAAATACTGTTTGACCACTGTGGTGTGGACATGATGCTGCCTCNCTCTCTCTCTCTCTCTCTCTCTCTCTCTCTCTCTCTCTCTCTCCCTCCCAGTGACACACACATGCACATATATGACTTATGTTTTCTGTCCTCTTAGTCCAGAACTAATCATGGTGGTTGTATCTTCTCTTTCCCACAGTGGATGACGGAGCACATACCTTCCACTCTGTCAAGCAACAACTCAGATATTTAGAGTGTTATTTCAAGAAAAACTAGTTTTGCTGTTATAGTTCACAAAAAAACATTTTCTTTCCACAATCTGTTAGGAGCTGATAGTTTCTGGCTTGAGGAGGAGCAACTGCTCGGCCAGTATTGGTGGGTCTGTATGAGCAGGCTGGTACCCGCTGACCCCTGCCCTCTCATTAGTGGGACGTGCAGCAGTGGAGTACCGTGCTCCCCAGGTCATGTTACATATGGCTTGCAGTCTGCTGTGCCGCATTAAATGTCAGCTTTGAAACCATCTGAAAGATCAGAGGCCAGTGTTTTTAATAAGGCCAGAGTTCTGGGGGAGTTCCCTGCTTTTACTGCGCACCCAAGTATGTTTTACGCATGCATGTTTGAAATTGTGGACAAAAAGATCCACTGCTATTTAGGCATGGAGATGTCCAGATTTTCACACATAAAGGGAGCAGTAAAATTAAAATTTTCTTAATGTCATGCTGTAGTACTCATGAAAAATATACAACACATCCTTTATTGAGGCAACAATTGTGCTTCTTTCCTGTCTAATTTACAGGCACAATACAAAGGTGGGATTCTGGGTTTTCTGTGGCCCCCTCCCCGTGTGACCCGTAGACCATGGGCTCCTGCTGCGAATGGGATATTGTTCTGGGCTCCAACAAAGCTGTTTTCACCCTCTTCAATATTACAGGAGGAGTTACCTGATACCTAACAATCAGCTAATCCACTGCCCATGGCGACGAGGTCACCTGTGCACAGGTAACTTTATCCCGCTTGCCTGCCTCTCCCTCGCTTTCCTGCTAGTCTCTCCCGTTTTTTTTTCATCTCCCTCTCTCTCAACAGTGAGCACAGACAAACAGCCTCTGTTTATTTAGGTCATCAGTTAGATCGTATATAACTCTTCCAGCCAGGATCCACTGAGAGGACAACTCCTAAAATCCACCACAGACATGCTGTGAATAAAATCAAATCCCCCACTGTTCATCCATTTGTCAAACCCTGTCTCTATCTTATCTCTCTTTGCTGGTTTGGTCGAGCGCCCACTGTGTGATCAAGCATTGGGTGGAAATTCATGAATTTACCCAGAATCCCCTCAAGCTGTGAGAGGAGCTCAGGCTCTTTGTGGATAGAGGCTCTGTGTCTGTGAGTGACAGCACCTCAGATTCACTCTTCCACATGTTGGAGGGGGGGTAAAGGAGGGGGTTGGTCTGACCTTCGCTCACTCAAAAGACCATTGGATTGGATAGGGCTGTGAGGAGCTGCAAGACCCCCCACCCAAAAGGAGCTTTACCTCTGGAAATCTCATTGCTGTTTATTTGAATTACAGGGGCTGAGATGAGAAAAGGAGGGCTAATGAACTCCAGGTTGCCCGGCATGTGCAAACGATCACTGCAGGTTTGCAGAGAGCAGCACCAGGCTTGCAGGATTACTGCATGTCAGTTTTTCCCCTCATCCTCACAGTTTGGCTACATACAGGCGTCTTAAATGTTGGGAGGACATGTGCTCTCTGTCTGTCATGAACTCCCTTCATTAAGATATGTTGTGTCCCTGAAATCTTGTGCTGTCAGGAGCTACATTTGTGAGAAAGAATTAAAAAAATATTTGTTTTATGTTTTTATAAATATAAACTTTTATTGCAGTATGGAGATTTAGAAAAATACATTCACATAATTTCAGATAACAAACATATAATTCAAACTAAGATAAAAAACAAAACAAAACAAAACAAACATCAGTTTTACTATTTGCCCGTCACTCACTTTTGGTATATGACATTAAAGCACTGAGGATACTTTCACTGAAATGTCCTTTCAAATTGATGGGATTATTTCATGAATCCTGACAAAGGAAAAAAAAAAGTCTACTATGAAGGCATGTGATGCACTGATGGATGTGTGTGAGTTGGCTGAGAGGCTGAAATGTGCTATTATGGTCATGTATGACAGCGAGGAATTAGACTCCTGTTGTGAAAAGCACCGGACACACTTGACAAATGGGCTCCACATTCTCTTGTCTCTCCCTCATCTGACACCCAACAAATGTGCCAGTGAAGGCAGCGGCTGCGGTAAATCTCTGAAGCAGAGAAGTTTCTGCCCGAACACCGACGCAGGAGCCACAATGGAGCTTCCTTTCAGTGTTATTCACAAAACAAAAGTAAAAGGCACTAGTGTCCAAAACATGATGCCATGCAAAGAGAAATCATGACAATTCCTCTCCGTTTTAAAGTGGGACCATAATANTTCACAAAACAAAAGTAAAAGGCACTAGTGTCCAAAACATGACGCCATGCAAAGAGAAATCATGACAATTCCTCTCCGTTTTAAAGTGGGACCATAATAAAAAAGTGTTCTCTTAGTCACTTGTAATTTCCCTTTGTTACTTATACATTTTAAAAAGCATACATCATGTCTGATGTTTGCTCCTGTCTTTATAGAAAAATATCCATAATTACTGACATTTTGAGAGACACGTCAAAATGAAACACGATATAGTATAACATCGTCACATCTAATTAACATACTATGAGTTGCAGCGTTATAAACAACATATGATGAACAGCATGTGTGACCTTTTGATCATCACTCATATCTTGGTCTCATGGTGGACGATGAGGCTTGAAATAGGAGTCATTGCTGAAGTAGTGTGCATTTGTTGAGGCGTGTCACACTGACAAACGCTGCAGCATGAAGGCTGTTTGAAACATGTACATTGTAATGTCATTGTGGTAGTGCAAATGCCAAAACAGACTGACGCCATTGTATATTTTAAGTAGCAGAAAGGCACATTAACTCTAGTCCCATTATCAGCTGAAACACTCCTAGTTTATTTGGTATGATAAAAAGCATAAATGCAGAGTTTCGCAGGGATTTGAGAGACATCCAGACAATTTAAGGTGCTTACTGATGGGCACTTTTTTTCTAAATCAGCAGCTTTGTGTGTTTTTATTCTCTACATGTGTGCAGTCCTTCAGTAAAGCTGTCGCTGTTTAACTGACCATTTTCATAGAGACACTCTCCCTCTTCCCCCTACTGAATGACCTTTTTGGTTTGACCCAGATGACGCATTTAGTTTGGAGGAACATCCTGGTCACATGACTTGAGGCATTCCAGCACCTGCTTCTGCAGATCAAATCCACTCAACAGGAAGTAGCAGGTGCTGTCTATAAAAAATGTACATTTAAACATGGCTCTAACGACATACAGCAACTTCTTCTTCTTCTAGCACAAAACAGTTGTAACATTTCGTCTTACGAACGGGGCGTTTAAAACAGTTTTACTTTTTTTTTTGATAAAATGATAATGCCCATCTACAGGGCTTCTCTCTGAGTAGAGTGCATTGTAAAAGTCTAATTAACACAATATCTGCAAATAATTTAACATTTAAAGGAAATGAATGGTAAAAAAACACACACACACGCACACAAAAGTAAAAAGTTTCATCATATCACTGCTTGGGCTGATATGAGTGCTTCTACAAGGAGATTGAGGTTAAAGGTCAGCCATGTCCTCATCCATCTGCACTGTCTGTAGTTTGGCTAACTCCTTCCCCTCCACAGCCTCCATCTCCCCACACATTGCCCGCACCATCTCATTCACGCCTCCTCCTGTGCCCGAGCCATCCACCTTGTTCTCTGACAGGTTCATGTATTCGCTATTCATGCCGGGGCCCATCATGTGGCCTCCCCTAACCTCATGGCCCCCGAGGTACTCCGTGGACTGAAGGTGGTGGTGGCTGCTCGGGTCTGTTTGGGCCATCAGGGGTGTGCTGACAGTGAGGGTAGTGTAGACCTCAGGCTCGGGGCTAGATGATGTGATGGTGGGCACCTCTGTGGCTGAAACAGGACCTTGACTGGAGGGAATCTCTTCAGAGTTAGGAGTAGTGTAGCTAATCTGACCACTGGCATCCAGGTGGAGTCCGTGGTGGTATGAGGAGTAGACGCCTCTCTCCAGAGGTTCCTTCTTGATGGACGGCTGGCCAACATTGCTCATGCTGTAGAGGACTGTGCTATGGTGCAGGGATGACATGGTCAGCTTGTCCTGCTGCTGGAAGGAGTCCTCACTAGAGGAGCTCACTGCTACGTTATTTAGTGACATGGTACCTGGAAAAACATAATCATAGATCAAGACATGCAGTTTATCAGTGTCTACCTCCTATCCCCACTGCTAGATCTCCTAACTTCTTACAGCATTATATGTTTCATTTACAGCAGACCTCCATCCCAGAGTTGCTGTTGTGTGTCTCACACACTTTGCAATCTCAAAGCCGGACAATGTGGTGCCTCAGAAAACTGATGGAAAAGCCTGCCAGGACTCAACAGCAAGTTGCAATTTCTGTTTTTCCTTATTATTCATCCTAGTGTGGATTCTCTGGTTTATGTCAAAGTAAGTGCTGTAATGGCTTATTCCCTGTTAGTGTGTTTCAAGGCCTCTGATTGTATGAAACATACCCCCCTCCCCCTGTGCTCTGGAGATCAAGAGTGCAATGATGATGAGTGATGTTGACTTCAGAACTTGTTTTTATTCATCTCTGGGGTTTTCACAGGACCACCTCCTCTCTGCGTGTGTGTGTATGTGTGCATGTGGGGCCCTTCCCTGTTTCTTCAGCACTGTGTTATGTGTAGTATCAGCCCTTTGGGCTACAGCCCAAATGCAGACAAGCCAAGAATAAAGCTGCTCAGATATATTGGGTGGATGTAGTAGAGACCTGTTGACAAACCACCAGGGATGTGCAACACTGCACTAAAACATTTAAGGAGAGCAAAGGGCACCAATGACCTGCTATTGAGTTGGGAGATCCATCTAGCTATTTCATTATATATGAGTGCAGAAGATTATCTTTGGATTTAAATTATGCTAAATTTTATTTATACTGGATATTTATTTTCTTAATAAATAAAATATCACAGTGTTATAGTACAGAAGATTGAATATGTTGAATAAGTGATTTACAAATTGTGAAGTAAAAATATTGTAAGATTTCATTTCTGTCTGTTTTCTAGCACAGCATATCTAAATCCATATTCCAAATAAACATGACAACAAAGTTATTATATTATAGGTAAACAAGTATGGAATGTTAAATAGATCATTTTCTCAACCCACCTGGAGTGATTGTTGAGGAAGAAGACGAAGAGGAGAGCTGCAGGGGAGGGAGACCTACGTCGCTGTTGAGTAATGAGCTGCCATCACTGTCAGACACTCCACTCGGTACCTGCACCAGGCTGTAGCCGCCCAGCTGGAGTGCACCTGAAGAGGAGCTGAACGTCAGCACAGAGGAGCCCCCGTTCTGAGCAGCCATGGTGTGAACCCCTTCCAGCTTTACCTCTGCCCCGTTCACACAGCCAGAGTAGGAGCCATACTGTAGGGCTGAGTCCTCAGCAGAGCTGCTCAGTCCTTTGTCCTGTCCCGACTGCATCTGCATGTCCACTCCAGAGCCCCCCAGCAGCACCCCACCAGACGGCCTCAGATGGTTGAAGGCCAAGGGCTGGATGCCCAAATTGAGCCCATTGAAGAGGATGTTTCCGGGTGTGTGGAGGTAAGACGAACTACCATTGTGAAACATGGTGGAGGAGCTGTTGCTTGTTACTAGACTGCCATTGTAGAGCCCGCCACTGCTGGAACCGGGGGGCATCTTGATATCCCCGATCTGCTGAATGACCACCCCACTGTCCAGAGGCCCTGTTTGAATGGGAAGGGTCCCATGTGTGATCACCCCATCTGAGGAGTTGGAGAGGGGCCGGGGAGACAACTCCTCCTGACCTTTGCTAGACTCATCCTCTGTACTGTGGTTTCCATCAGATTCACTGCAGGGAAAAAAGAAAATTTTGTGTCAAAAAACATAAAATAAATCATGTGATAAATTATTATAATAAGATGCTATTTAGCTGCTTTTTGAGTAAAAAAGAGATTAGAAACTGATATACATATAAAACACTATTTCAATATTTGTGTTCTGTTGGGCAATAAAGAGGACACACTCTAAAGCGCTGCAAAGCAGAAACTCAATAAAATATAATTTTGTACATTGTCTCCACCCACATCTCGTCTGTGAGAANTGTGTTCTGTTGGGCAATAAAGAGGACACACTCTAAAGCGCTACAAAGCAGAAACTCAATAAAATATAATTTTGTACATTGTCTCCACCCACATCTCGTCTGTGAGAGCAGACAGGGTCATATTGGTTGCTGTGTTATTCCACAGCTTTGAAGAGCAGCCTGTGTTTGTGAATGTGAAGCCCTCTTACCTCATGGAGAGTTGCAATGACAACAACCAACCGACGTGCAACCATTTGGTGCAATAAATTCTGGTGTGACAAAATGCCAGCACTGGTGGCGTGACAAAACAAATGGCTGAAAGTGGTTATTTGCATTTGTCCCCTCCCCAATTTAAAATGTAAAATGTAAATCTTTATTTTAAATTTTGAATAAGAAAAAGCTTTTAAAACAATGTGGACAAACAAGGCTGCTATAGTTTATTTATTAGCCTACTTTTTAAAGAGTGATTCAAACAGCTGCACACCCCCTCACTCCCCCACCCAGCCTCCCAAACGAAAATAAAAAACTCCTTAACCCCCCTCTTCCAGGAACAGATATACAGATAAGTTGGACAGCAAGTGGCAATGAAGTTTGTTGAAAATGTCCACAGGTTATAAGAGGTTATAAAGTTCTATAAAACATGGGTTCAGCATAATTTTGTAGCTGTTTAAAGTCTATTTATAATGGTGTGTGTGAGTGTGTGTGTGTGTAAGAGAGAGAGGGAGGAGGAAGAGAGAGAGAGAGAGACAGTGAGAGGGGTCACCTCCACCAGGTGTGCGTCAGCTTTGTTCACAGAAAGGCAAACATGAAAGAAGACAAAATTCAGTCTGTTTGTGAAGAGGATTATAAAATGAAACGCAGGAAGCTGATGGAAGCTCTGAGATCCTTTTTGGTCTGAGAGGAACAAAAAGTGATGAAAATGATTTATGTGCTGGGCTTGCATACACGAGCTACACACACGCGCGCGCGNAATGATTTATGTGCTGGGCTTGCATACACGAGCTACACACACACGCGCGCGCGCGCACACACGCACATAAAACATGAGAGGAAGTTACCTTTTGAATAGTCTCATTAAAGTTTAGCCATTTTTTGTGTGTGACAGTAAGATCATTGGTGTGTGTAAGTAACTATGTTATTTTGTTGCTTATGGTTTCCATGCCTCTTAGCACCAACACACTTGAAACCGGATCTGAATGGCAACCGCTTCATATTTCAAAACATTAAAAGCGTGCCCCAAACCATTTTACGTGTATTTTTTGCTGTTTCTTAATTATTAACAATTAATGATTCACATTATCAGGGCATTTAAGTAAGTCCGACGGGAGATTATAAATTACAC
>JANJYP010003690.1:0-34601 GCA_024605115.1 Rastrelliger brachysoma | reverse complement strand
ACCAAGCATTTTAATACAGTAGGAATTTGTGCTTGAGAAAGTTATCTTGAAAGTAGGACTTGACCAGCTGACATCAATTACAAAGATACAAATTGTGGTGTATTAAAGTATTCTTGGATTTATCTGACTCCAACTGTGGATTAATTAATCTTTGCTTTTATCCATTTCTGGTCCCTTTTCTCTGCACAGAACATTTTGTAAAGGCAGCCCAGCCCATAAGGGGTCTACAGCAACAGCTCAGCAAGAACATATACTCAGTATTGCTCAGCTCAGTCCTTCTTAATTCACATAAAGACAAGTGTTTTAATACATTTTAAATAGAGTGAAGAATGTTAAATGTTTGATGAGCTTGCCACTTCTTATGAGTACTGTCGCGATTCCTCTGTTGTAAAACTGGGACATTGTATCAGTATTGATTCAATATCCCATCTTCTCCACTACAATAATGTAAATAATATCTAGCAATGTTTCAATATTTAGGCAATCATCATCTTTGAGGAAGAAATGTGGTTGGAAAAATGGATAGTGATCAGCGAGCACTTCATATCAAATAATAGAAAAACAACAGTAGAACTCAGGGCTATGTTTAGTAGTGAAAGCAAGAGCATTTCCACATGCATGATGCAAAGGAAACTCAACTCAGGCCAGGTCATTCAGATTACTTAAATATACTGAATGACCAGGTTATTCCATCAATGGATTTTTTATTCCTTGATGGCACAGACATATTCCAAGATGACTATGTCAGGATTCATTGGACTCACATTATGAAAGAGTGGTTCAGGGAGCATGAGACATCATATTCACACATGTATAGGCCACCACAGAGTCCAAATCTTAACCCCATTGAGAAAGCTTTGCCTAGTGGTCCAACTCTCCCATCATCAATACAATCAATACTTGGTGAAAAATTAATGCAACACTGCACATAAATAAACCTTGCTACATTGTAGAAGCTTATTGAAATGGATTTTTACTGGCAACTCATCCCTTTGGATGACCAGTAAAAGAGAGTGTGAAAAGTTTGTACACAGGCGCAAAAACACTAGAGGTTTACTTACTTACTTACTGAATGAACTACTTTTATCTTTAAATCAGAAATTTGAAAGAGACAGGAACTGCCTATATTTCCAACATGATTTATAATTAAAATAAAAATCTAAAAATTCTGTTTGATACACTTGATAGATTTGTGAAACCTGCCCCTGTGAAAGTCTCTTTGGACAAACTTATAGCCACTCTTTCCTTAATGCATCCCTCTTCTCTTGACATCTGGCTGCATGACTGATTACTTTAAAAATGCTATTATTCAGCAACTTATACCAAATACCAAATTTTGACCCATTATTTCCCAGTAACTATAGACTTAATATATCCAACTTTCCTTTCATTCCCAAAGTCTTAGAGAAAGTAATGTGTAAACGCCTACATATCTTGGACAACAGTGATATCTTTATTAAGATCCTGTCAGGAATGAAACCCTAATGAATGCTGATGCTTGGGAGTGTTAGTTCTGTTTCTGCGTGACTTAAGTGAAACCTTTGACACTTTTGATCACTTCTTTGTAAGCTTCAGCAGTGGGTGAGTAAAAGTATTACTTGGACTGCCCTTGATTGGTTTTTCTTTTATTTTTTTCCAACCGGAGTTTTTAGGTGACTATTGATATTTATGCCTCCTCATCTGCGTTGTTGACTGTTTAGCAAGTTCTCTACCTCATGTGACTACTCAACAGTTATCAGGACTGGATGTCAGAAAACTTCCTGCACCTTAACCTTGACAAAACATAAGTCATATGTCCTGGAAATATTTACGATATAGTATAGTAGTCCATTTGCCCTTAAGCAGTAAATGCTAAATGAGGTTTAAAAAAATCTATATGAATCTTCTTTGACCAATAGAAGATCTTTGAGTTGCATGTGAAGAAAGGGCTCTGATCTTCTTTTTTTCAACTAAGAAAACTTGCCAAAATCAAATCTGTTTTATCTTTTCAAGATCTGGAGGTCGTTCATGTTTTTGTCCCCTCCTTGTTTTGATCATTGCAATACACTATTCATCAGTCGGTCCAAAATATTGGCCCTTAGACTAACTAAGACAGAATGTAGGTCACAAATCACACCAGTGTTAGCCATTGATTTTCCATTGACTTCACAATTGATTTTAAAATTCTATTCCCCTTTAAAGCATTGTATGAGCTGACCCCATGTCACAATTCTGAATGACTGATTCCTTTGACCATAGTGAGATTGCTGATATCTTCTGATCAAAGCCTTAGCTGTCTTGAAATAAAGGCTAAAACTAGGGGTAACCAAGTTTGTGCAGTTGCAGCTCCGATTCTCTCAAATTGCGTTGCCTGAGTTTTAAAAAATATAATGGAGCCAGTTGAGAATTTCAAAAAGCTGCTTCAAAGTCATTTGTTTCAAAAGCACTCTGTTTCGTAATGTGTGCTTACCTTGTGTATAGTTGTAATGTCTGGGTGGGGTGGCGGTGGTGGGGTTCTGATTATAACTTTACATTTTATTGCACAGTATCTTGTAACTGTTGTTTCAAAATGCACTTTATGAATAAAATTGACTTACTTACATTATACAAAAGCAAGAAAACCAAAACGCACAAATAATCTGATCAAAACCAGAGTGAAGCTTGGTTCAGTATCATTGAGTTCAAGAAGGTTCATGTCAGCATTAATTTGAATTCAGCTGAGAGAGAGTGACCTCAGCATCACGTTTTAACACCAGGGGAAACAAATTGTTACAGTATCTCTCACGAAACACTGCTGAGAGCGTACTTGGGTGTGTTACAGCACATTCAGCAGGTCAGCTGTGAGTGCGTTTGTGTGGTTTTATACTGTACTGTTGTATGTGTTTGTGTGGTCATGGAGACGTGTATGCATCTACTGGGCATTTAATAGTACTTGTGCATGTGAGTTAATACTGTAGGCTTTATATACTGATGGTGTTCCAGTTAAGCCCTTATAAGTGTGTGTGTTTGCATGTGTGTGCATGTGTGTGTGTGTGCCTTGTAGGGTGTGTTGGTCAGCTGTTAATGATGCAGTCATATCAGGGAGTCTCCTCTCTCAGGAGAAAAGGCTGACTCATGGGTAACTGACTGGCCTACTTTTGCTGGGACTTAAAACTAGATCACTGCAGGATATACACAAAAAAAGTACACACTCACTCATACACGCACACACACACACACACACACACACACACACACACACACACACACACACACACACACACACACACACACACACACACACACACACACACACACCCTCAAGGGCCCAGGTACTTCAGAAATTTTGTACTAAAACTAGCAAACCTTGTTCAGGTGCACAGAACAAAAGCCAGACATAATCAATAATAATAATGACAGATGACCTGTGTCCATGGGACAGACAAAAGATTTAAGAAAAGCATGCACTGTAAGGATGTCATCTGTGCTTACAAGTGGCCATATTTAGAGTCTCAAAGAACAATCTTCTCTGAAGATAGAATTTAACTCACAAAATTTGTCTGTTTTTGACAGTAACACCCCACCCAAAACTTTGAATCAGCTAGTCACAAAACTTGAAATATTTTGTTGTATTTTTAAATTATGGTTAATTAACATTTTATTGATTTACTTATGCATCTCATAAGAGACTCCCAAATGACTAATGAATAAATACAAAAACTCCAAAAAGAGACTCAAATGAACCAACAATTTTTATAGGTCTACAAATTCTAAAATCTGCTTTCAATGCTATAATTCATGACTGGAAAAACAAAATAATGTAATAAATGTGCAGAATATTTTCCTCCAAAGGAAACAACTCATACTCAAAGAACTTCTTTTATTAAGCCACGTACCTCCCACTTGCAGTGTGTCACTTAATTTTATTATTGCACAATACATAACTCATGGACAAATTACACAAAAAGTAGTAATTCAGGAAGACCCAAAGCTGCACTATGCAAAGTTTAATATCTAAAATTTATTGTATCCCAATATGACCATCATTCACTCTGAAAAATGGGATACAAAACATTCTCCAATTACTGATTGGATTACTGATTGAAAATATTTCTTGGGAGATGGCTGTGATACAAAGGATATTTCCGTAAGAAACAAAGTGAGTCTCTCACCATCAGAAGATCAGTTCAGGGAGATTTTTTTCAATGTTTCCATTTTCCTTTTAAATAATGACAAGGGCAATCTGTTAACCAGGTGTCAATCTGTGAGTGCAGTTAGCAGTGATGCTTAGCTCACTGAATAGTGTTGAGGTGGATTTGGGAAATCCCAGCCCTTTGAAAGAAGAAGATAGGAAGTCTTAGACTTATGGAGCAAAGGGTGCCTGGGAATATTGCAGAAGGGAGTGTTTCCATTATCATTATTACTCAGTTATTTAGAAAAGAAACTCTTAAACTCTGACCACATAGAATAAATCTAGTCACTCTGGAGCAGCGGCCATTAAACTGATGTTCTTGTGTTGTGGGAGAGCTCTCAGAAACAAGCCTGCAACACACTTGTGTTGTTCCTTGCTGTTGATTTAGTAACTGAAAATGTCATATTTTGAAAATGTGTTTAACACCCCAAGATGCAAAGCATTCATAAACACACACACAAAAACACTCACATGGATAACACCCTTGCTTTAGTGTAACATTTTCCTCCACATGCACCCTGTAATTATAGACATAAATTGTAGAGCAGCTGCAAGATGACCACTCTCTCTGGGATGACAAGCAGAACACCCACACACACAAACACAAAGCATGTTACACACACACACACACACACACACACACACACACACACACACACACACACACACACACACACACACACACACACACACACACACACACACACACCCCAACACATACACACAGTATACACAAAACTATACACAGATGTGTATACACTAATACATGCTACATGCTCATGCAGTATGAGACTCTCCCTCTGCCCTGTCACAGGTGAGCCCACCTTGGGTATTCTAAGATAGAAAATATTAGCTGAGGATTGAAAAGAGTGAATAAAGGACTGCATGAATAAACACATAATAAAATGCAGATATACATTTTCTATATTTGAAACAAACACAGCTGTTTGTGAGAGTTCTCAGAGATTCTTGAGAGTAGAAGACAATAATGTTAGAACAATCTGAGTTGAAGGATGATGGATATGGCAAAATGGATGTTATGGACAGTGGATAAATTGAGAAATATTGTAATGAGCTGAAAGTAACAGAAAGGGGGGCGGTAAATTATTCTGTTATATAAGCGCATCTCTGATCAATTCACTCAGTGTGTGAATGATTGAAAAACAAACTGAGAGTGAAAAACAAAAGGAAGAAAGCTCAGGACAAATAAAGACAAGCACTAAGTGGAGGACGCAGCTGATTCAGCCACTTTAAGAAGCAAACTAACAGCATCAATTCATGAAAGTCTTTGTTGGTGAATGACATTGCTGACATAGTCAGACAGTACGTGCCTCAGTATTTGGTCCTCTGGAAATCATTATACTGCTGATGTATTATATTGCTTTTCGATCAAAGAGAGGTAGGTATAGAGAAACACTGCAAATTAATATAACAAATGGGAGAAAAAAAGACTAGATGAAAGAGAGAAGGGCAGAGACAGACTATAGTTCTGAGAACTATAGAAAAAGTGAAAGGATAGAGAGGGGCAGAAGCAGGAAGACCTAAAGGGTGGAAGGAGGGATGGAGAGACATCTGTTTTGTTTCAGAGACAGGTTAAAGGCTGATAGCTGGGCTTAGAAAGATAATGAAGGAGACAGAGGAGAGACAATCGCAGAGGGGGGAAAAAGGAGCAGACTGAAGAGGAAAAAGAGTGCGGGGAATGTGGAAAACATTACAGAGATAGAAGTGTCTAATTGAAATGGACAGACATTATTATTTGCTGCAGAAATCAAAGGGCATGTCTCATGCTGTGTGTGTGTGTGTGTGTGTGTGTGTGTGTGTGTGTGTGTGTGTGTGTGTGTGTGTGTGTGTGTGTGTGTGTGTGTGTGTGAATGGGTGTGTCTGCACTGTAAGTGTAGGTGCTTGTGGATGCCTATGTTTTATGTGTGAGCCAGCACTGAATATTGCATCTCATTAAGAAGGGCATTTCTGCAACCAATGTGTTTTACGTGTGTCTGTGTGTCTCTGTGTGTGTTTATGACTGAGAAAGATAGAGAAATACAGAGAGAGAGACAGAGAGAGAGAGAGAGAGAGAGAGAGAGAGAGAGAGAGAGAGAGAGAGAGAGAGAGAGAGAGAGAGATGGAAAGAATCAGAGATAAAAGCAGACAGATAAGATAAAAATGAAGAAAAGAATATCTATGAGGAGAAAAAGCCATAATAAAAGATGAAAGAGAATGTGGGGTGGGGGCGCAATACAAGACAACGTAATGCAAAGAGGGCTGGTTAGTATCAGAAAACCATAATAATACATGGTCTAAGAGAGGCAGGAGGCTTGTATCAGAGGCTGTGTTTGTAGTTTTACTGTCCCATATCCCTCCTGCCTTGCAGAAATCTCCCATCGCCAGTCCTGTCATTTACAGATTTCCCTTCCATGAGGACCAGACCAGAAGGCATGATGATATTTAAATTATTGACAGGTTTCCCAAATGAAAGGGGTTTTTCAAAGACAATTTATGTTTAAGTGTATGTTTACATTTTTTGATACCATTTACAAGGACAGTTATATAAAATTATATTCCCCAACTGTTAAAAGTCAAATGCTTGTCCTATAATCTCTCCTACAAATGAACTTTATATGATTTTTGTGTCAACACATCTTTTGTGTCATTAAAAATTTTCAAATAAACTGTGTCGGTACAGCAGCGAAAATTAAGTTTCTTGAAACACAAAGAGTATTGAAGTACTCACAGACATAGTAATTAAGCCCTTCTCCTCTGAGAAACAAGAAAGGAAGTCTCTAATGTAATCTCAAATCTCACTAAAAATTATCTTTTTAGTGAGCCGGAAGCTGGATGGGAGACAGAATAACAGTGAGAGAAACAGACAGAGGAAATCTGAAAAAGAAGAGTGGGAGCATCAACTAGAGGAAATGGAAAGGCAGGGACAGCCATTTCAAAATCATGATCCCTTGTTATGGTGATGTTTTCTTATTCCCCAGTCTCTATCATAGCCTACATTTATATTAGTCACTGAAACGAATCTTCTCGCTACACAATGGCTTTATAGAGAGAGCGTCAAATATACTAAATATACTCTCACCCCCCTTGTGCATGCTCTAGCTTAAATGTTATACTACATCACTGGCATCCTCTTCTGTATATGTGCTGTCTGCATGGTATGTATATTGATTAAGAAGAAGTACACAGTTATATTTTTTCTAAAAATTTTACTTTGTGCCAGAATGCAGACTAACATTTTCTGAACTTTATTTAAAATCCAGATAGTGCTGGTGAGCCTGTTTGCACATAAGCAGGCATACGGGTGTACTGTATGTCAATTTATGCATGAGCAAATTATGACACAGTGAGTCAGTCAGGATCCACACATGTCCGTGTCTACCAAATCTGTATATATTTTAACAAGTGTATTATGTATATACGTATTGTGTTATGATATGCAACTAAATCCCTCTGCTGTAAGATATACACATGGGATTCCTTGCTGATTGTATGTAAAGGAACTGATTTAATCTCACTTCTAATAAACCCTTGTTTGTTGCTGACCAGCTTCTACTCTTTAAAATAACATTTATTAGGAGATGTATTTCTGCACCTGACAAATGTAAAGCCAATATTCACTCTCCTTTTGAGCTTTGCTTCGTCCTAACCATTAGAAATATCTGTCTCTTTAATGGTCTTTGTTTACCACAGCTAGTTCCTATTTTTTCTGTCTGCCATTTGATGCTTAGCAGGTGGTATACAGTGGACTTTTAAAGCTTTCTCGCTGCCTGCCGCACCTGAATAGGACACAGATGAGAGTGCTGGGAGCCAAAACAGTAAAGTAGTGGGCAGAGACAGAGAGTAGTGAAGTGCATTTACTTGATTACTGTACTTAAGTACACTTTTCGGGAATCTGTACTTTACTTGAGTATCATGAAGGGGAACTTTTACTTCTCTACATTTGGCAAAAATTGTACTTTTCACTCCACTACATTTCTATCCATAAGCCAAGTATTTGTTACTAACAATCAGTTAAGGTTATGTAGGCCTACCATGAAGGTCTCTCTTTAGCAAATTCTGGAAGCAAAAATCTGTATTAAACTTAAAGGAACAAAAAAATGTAATTACCCAGTTACTGCTATTTGAAATGACACATGCAAAATCATAAAGTTTCTTGGTTTAAATGGGTTAACACTTTCATGCACACACTCCCAGAGGTATGTCAGAGCATTGCTGTCGTTAAAAATATGAAAATGACTTGCCTCTTTTTTTCAAATTTTCTTACATTCTTCAAGGTATTTACATTAAAGATTGTACAAAAACTCCATCCAGTAGGTTTCTATAGGTGAAGATATTGTGGTAATAATAATCAATATTTAGAAAATGTACTTAATACTTGGAGTAAAATTCAACACACATTATCTGTTGACTTAAGTAAGAGAGCTGTATACTTTGTCCACCTCTAGTAGTGAGCTGGATAACCAAAGCAGCAAGCTGAAAGTTGCTAAGCTCTGTAAATATGAGGCAATGTGGTTGTCACTGTGAGCAACACATTTCACATTCACTATACTCATGTGATCCATTGTTGATTTATTATAATCCCTGTACCAGCAGCCCATTTAATCAATAACTAAGAATTAAATGAAAGCACAGATAAGCAACCAGCAGGAACCAGAGAAGCAGAAATAAGTAAGATATAAGCAATACAAATATACAGAAATTAATGTACAACCGGGAAAATTTGTTGTTTCATGAATGTTGTAAGTATCACTCAATTAACCCAAGTTTTGAGACTTGGGAAAGTTTAGAACATTTGGAACCGTAGGTGTTAAGCATGAAACCTCACATGATTCATTTTACACATCCAGAATTTTTAAGTGTGAAATTGGTAAGTTGTTTAGAGTGAACTGTATGTTGACTGTGAGGCCTGTATCCATGGCAGCCTATAATTATCTACTATCCAAGGTGTTGCACATCTTTTGCAAAACCTTCACCAAAAGGTGTAATGATTACAAATTCGGATATCATATCTGTCCTACACACTAAAGTTAGGTTAATACTGTGTGTGGTGCTGTTCACGCATGAGTTTATGTAGGTGTGTATGGCAGCATGTATGTTAAATAGACACTAGGCATGTAATCAAGCATGCTTTGATATGTACATGCACATCGCAGTAAGTGTGTGGATAAGCCCATAAAAGTTTATCATAGACATGGAAATTAATTAGAAATGCATGAATTAAATTAAAGAGTATAATCTAGACCTGTTCTACTAAGTGAGATGACTTTTGGTATTACTTGGTGCTACATAACTAAAGATTGATTGATTGACCCTGTCCATATGTTTGTATGTGTGTGTGTGTGCACATTTGTGTGCACGTGCATGCCAAGCTGTAGGGAGTAAAGGCAACACCATTAGGGATTTAACAGGAGGAGGTTTCTGAGTCAACAAACCTGAGGGGTCTGAGTCAACTCATGACTGCAGGGTGGCGTGTGTGAGTGTGTGTCTGTGGGTGTGTGTTTGTGTGCATGTGTGTGTGTGTGTGTGTGTGTGTGAATGCGTGTGTGTGTGTGTGTACAATCAAAGTGATGTCATGTGTGAAAGAGCCACATGTTTTTATCGAACGTGAAAATGTGACAGGGGGAAAGCTGCTGCTGCTGATTATGTTGTAGAAGTGGATACATCAAATCACCATCAGAATTTCTCATTTATCAAACTTGACAAACAAGCCCTAACCATAGCCCTCCTAGTTACATGAATACAAATTTTATTCATATAAATCTGGCATAAAACATATACTCCAAAGGTTCAGCTCATGACTGTGGTTTGCTTCTCTGTAAATTTAGACTAAATAACTTACTGACTCCTGTCCTTATCTAAACTACAAGGAATTTGTATTATGTAACAAACAAGATTGTCATGTCTTTTTGCAGGTCATCATATAAAAGGACAGTACAAAAGAGGGAGAGTGATAAAGACAGTGAGACCCCAAAAGGCAAAGGAAAAGGAGGGGAGAGTAGAGGAAATATCCCCTGAAGCATTTGGCTCAGATGTAGACAAACAGAGGAGTCAGACTGTCAACGCTACTTACCAAACTGATTCAGATTCACTGGCTGCTGCCTACTTCAATATGCCATACAGATCAAGTGTTCATACACATTTCAAATTGGATAAATCTATAACTTATACGGATGCTTTAAGATTTACTGCAACACAGTAGTCTTGCCATCCCGATGATGACCAGAATCCACCCTTTAACCTTTGACCTTAGTTTCTAGTAGCAACAATCACTTCTTCTGTTGTTTCATCTTTCAACCATCTCGGTCATGAAAAGACTAAGCCACTCATATCAGTGTAATTTTATTTGGGACAAGTTATTGGTTAATCATCTGTTTCCACATCGTTGCACTTTGTGAGTAGTGTTTGGCCACTCTCCACTGGGAAATGTTTGCATCGTGGTGTATNACACACACACACACACACACACACACACACACACACACACACACACACACACACACACACACACACACACACACACACACACACACACACGACACATTCCATTGTGCTGCTCAGAAACAGGTGTGCTTTCAACCCAAATCATCAGAAAGAGAAGGAAAAAGAGGGCTGACCTAAATATGTTAAATGACAGCAATCCAACCACTCTTTCTCTTTCTCCCTCCTTCACTTCACTTCTCCACTTCTCTTTTCCCCTGTCCTGCCCCTCATTCTATTTGTCTCTTCTCACCTCCTCACCCTCACTAATTACGACCATTTTCCTCCCAATGGAGTGACTCAGCATTTTCTTTAATGACATTCCCCTCCTTCTTTCAATTGTTTCTCTCTCAGTCCATCACACTATGTTGACATAGAAGAAGTCAGCCATTTGAGACAATGTCTACTGCTCCCTCTCTCAATAGTTCAAGTTAGCTTTAAATCACATCCATTCAAAATACAAAACACATTAGAGAGAGAGAGAGAGAGAGAGAGAGAGAGAGAGAGAGAGAGAGAGAGAGAGAAGGATATGGTTGGAGAGGCCTTGCGAGGAAAAAGAATCAGGACAGTTTTGGGAAGGTGATTGAAATGTTTTGATTCCTGTACTATTACTACTACAAAGTTTAACTGCTTCCTATTATACATTTGTTCTAATTCCCTAAATCACTAGTGTTTTTAATGTATGGTTAATTTAGTTATCAGTAGTATATTGGATTGTAATGTGTATAGAATAGTGGAATTCTTATTATTCCATTAATGAAATAATTAATGTAATTATGTTATACTAACTTTGTACTTTTTCCCCCTTTTTTAGTAATTGCATACTGATGGCTGGACAAAATCCTTTACGGCAGCATTTCACTGAGCCAACACCTGGGAAGACCAGTGTAATATCTGTACTGCTGAGCTCTGTGCAGCAGTATTATTGTTAATATTCATTTATTTAAGTTTACATATTTAAAATGCTGCTCTCTAACCTTCTTTGATATAAAGGATTTTTGATGACCTGCTTCATCTATTAAATATTGAACTTAACAGTATTTGTGAAAGTGTATTGCAGTACAGACACCAAATGCTTACAAAGTGTTCAATAAATGCTTTTTTTATGTTGAGAAATTTTATGCATAATTTTTTATTGTTAAAGTGTTATATTTTATCAGATTAAGGGAAAATTGTGCATTGTACAGTATATCAGCCATTGGCTTAATCAGATTTCTGAACATCAACATTGGCCACAGAAAAACCCATATCGATCGACCCCTACTGCAATTTTTGGTTGTTGTGAAAATGTGCCTTCTGTGGAACTGAATAAAAACAGTGAAAATGAACGACTACAGTGTTTTGTATAAAGTAGATTAGTGTGATTTGAAAGTGAATTCATATGTGTAGGATCTTCTTCAGGACTAAGACCTGAAGTGAATGGTAAATGGACTGTACTTATATAGCGCTTTTCTAGTCATTGCTACCACTCAAAGCGCTTTACACTACGTCACATTCACCCATTCATACACTGGTGAGAGGTGGCTACCCCAACCTGCTCACCAATAAGTAGTTAACCATTCATACTCATTCATACACCGCTGACACAGCAGCAGGAGCACTTTGGGGTTAAGTGTCTTGCTCAAGGACACATCGACATGTGGACTGGGGGAGCCGGGAATCGAACCACCAACCCTCCGCTCTACCACCTGAGCCACAGCCAGGTCTAGTCCTGAAGAAGATCTACACAGAGATTGAAATGTTGATATAATAAATACATATTTTTGGGAGCATTTACCAGTGTACAAACACTCTTTTGTTGCTTTCATCCATTTTGCATTTTGTTTGGCACCTGAACACTCACTGGATGCATATGCACTACCCCACTATACTTTTTGTCCCTCTTTTGCTTCATCATCTTTCTTTTTTCAAAGCCAGAGGCCCACTCTCCATCTTGGACTGTCTCTCTTCATCTCTCTCCTCCCTCCTCAGATCAATATCTCTCAAGCGCTCTTTCTCCCTGTAAACAGACTGACCCTTCAGTCTGCTGTTGCTCCTCCGCCTCCAGACTGCTCACCATCTCTCTCTCTCTCTCTCTCTCTCTCTCTCTCTCTCTCTCTCTCTCTCTCTCTCTCTCTCTCCCTCTCTCTCCTGTGGGTAAACATGACCCATGCTTCGATCATCCTCTTGTCATTTTGTCATTATTATGCCCCCTAAACCTCTCTCCATCTCTCTTCATGTCCTTTCTCTTCTCCCCTTCACTCTGTCTCTCTCTTTTTCATCCTTTGGTTCATTTTACTGTCCTCTTCTCATCTCTCCAGCGATGACAAATACTTCCATCAGTCTTCTGCCATATCTCAAGAGCACCGCTTTTCCTTTACACTTCTTCAGTCTCTTGTGTTATCTGTCTTTTTCCTTAAAAATGTCTCCTTCCGAATATCCATCCCTTTTCTCTGCCCATGTAGATCTCTTGGACAGATAGACACATTAAAATACATTTACACTCCTTTTTTGCATAATCCCTTCTGCAGGTCAACTGAAAATAATCAGTCATCAGGCTTTGTCAGACTAAACATCTAGGTGCATGCCAAAATTACAGTCTTTTTAGCTAACAAACACTGACTGTAGAGGCATAAATGGATGACATTTGCTATAAAAAACAGTAAATTTGGAAAATACCACCTTGGCTTGAACTTTGTCTGAACTTTAAAATGCAATTTTGCATAAAAAGAGGTCATTTGTCACCCATCACTTGCACTGTAGACGTACAGTGTGTTGATCTAATCATGCACAGTTCAAAGAACTAATAATTCTTTCCATCTGACCATATGAGTAATGTTTCAAGAAATGTCATCTTATCCTTTAATATGTTGCTTGAGCAGCCTCCATGCTTTCTTGAAACCTGGTGGTAAAAATGAGGTCAGGTACTGATGTTAGTCGATAAGGCCTGATTTTTATTAATGGTTCTAATTGATCCCAAAATTGGAAGCACACTATTTCCTCAAATATCACTGTAGCTTCAAAGGTTCCCTCCAAACTTGTCCTTGTCTGACATATTTTTCCACAAACATTCTTTAGGAATTTTTGCATTTTGAGGATTCAAAAAGAAATCTTAAAATTGCATTGTCATTGTCATTAAAAATCCATAATCTATGAATATGCACATTTTTAGTTTTGAATTTTAAACTGCAAGACACACGTTTCATCCTACTTCACTAAGAAGTTCATCATCTGTGCATGTGTAATAGAAACTCTAAGTGTCTACATTATATTTATATAGGTTATATAGGGGAAACTGGGGGCAGATGCAACACTTTTTACATTACTGATCCCAAACCTGGGGACACCGCTGGACTGGCCATCAGGCGTACCAGGCAAATGCCTGGTGGGCCAACGGTGATTTTCTTTTAAAACTGGGCCTGTGCTCTCCAGAGCTCAGCTCTGCCTCCCCACCTCAGCAGTACAGCCAGAAGGAGCTGATCTCTCTCTGCTTCAGTGTTCATAAAAATCAGTCCATCAGTTTGTTCACTCAAAGCAATTTAGAGTGTTGTAAGTTTCATTATTGAATCCCTTTCACTTGTTTATTGAGAAAAAACAAAACTCCGGTCCATTCACAGATGATGGCAGCTTGTCATATCAAACATGGCTGCAGTCTAGGGAAGCCCCCGATCCAATACTAAGATCGGAAATCGGGCCTGATCACGTAATTTTCAAAGGATTGGAATTGGGTGGAAAGGATCCGGATCCTTTCCACATAGGCCTATTAATGTAATGTTGCGTAATGTCACGTCCATAAACAGTACACACGTGTGGAGAGTGAGCACATAGTGTAGAGATGGTCCCGTCAGCCCTATGCCACATATTCAATGCATCAAGCTTCTAGCACTGTGTATTTCTATGAGTGAGTGTGCATCATGCGTCAGGGGCAGTGAACAGGATTTTACGAACATGCTAACGCGCTAACATGCTAATCTTCCTCAACAAGAATCCGCATCTGGAGTTACTTTACTTTGTTTGTCACGCTGTTTTATGAGGCTAATTAAGTACCGGTAGGCCTAAATGTGAACCTCCCCCTCCACCCCTTCAACTTGGTTCATTTTGGAGTGATTTATTTAATGTTACATTTTGGCAAACATTGCCAGCTCTGAGTAATATTAAGATTTTTGATTAAGTTGTTGTTAGATTTGATTGTGTTTGGAAGAGTTTATAAAGAGGATTAGTTGTGTTGAAGAGCAGCGTTGTTTTGGTTTTGGCTCAGAGTCAGGGATCTGCTGATCTCTGAGCTGCTACCTACTTTCAACTGCCGTGTCAAAGAGGATGTTGTTGGACTATAGATTAGTGAAGTAAAGATTTAATGGAGGAAAAACACACCGTATGTTGGTCTTTTGAGCACATTTAAACTTAATTTTTTTTAAATTAAATGATTAAATTGATTATTGATCATTAATTTTGCTGATGATCAATCAATGGATTACTCCAATGCCCATCCTTAATTGGGAAATGGATGTGGGTTCTCTTTCTTTTTTTAAATTTTTTTTTATTGCATCGCCAAAGTATCGGATTGGGACTCGGTATCGGCAGATACTCAAAATCAAAGGACTCGGATTTGGACTCGGGAGCAAAAAAGTGTGATCAGGGACTCTCTACTGCAGACCCTCTTTGATGCACACACACCGGGAAGCTTAAAGGGACAGTTCACCGAAAAAGTGAAACTGTATCATACTCACCTCCAGTACAGTAGAAAGATGGTTTTAGTTTGTTTGTAATCCCTGCATGGCCGGAGCAGCAGGGAGATCTGTCTGGCTGCATTAGCCTGCAGCATTACTTTCTATGGTGACTGAAGTCAAAACCACATCAAACTCTGAAGTCTACGAAAGCTGTGCCATGCATTGCTGACCTGAAACTCGTCCATTTACTGTTTTTTAGCATTAGTAGGCACTGTAACTGAACACGTTCAGAAGGATGCACAGATGCACACATGAGCACTATCAAGCTAGAGGACAATGGACAAGTAAAATACTTTCCTCAATATGTCCATGTATTTAGTCCAATAAGTAATGTAAAACACACAGCTCTGGCAACAAACCAGGCAAAAAGACTGCAGGTTTTCTTTTGTGATGTTGTGATTATGACCAAGACACACTAGATGGCAGTATTCTGCCCCATATTACATAATCAACCTTTAATTAGAAATAAAAGGTCTGAAGCATGAAAAACAATCCCAGAACCAAATTACAAAAGGGTATTTGGGCAAGGATAATTCAAATACAGCACTATGCCCTTCTGTTTTTAGTGTAGCTGCCTCCTCTCTCTCCCCATCCAGCTTTGTTTGGTTTTTTATGAGACAGGATCCGTTTCTCTCCTTCTCAAGGACTCTCTCAGTCTATCTTTCCAAAAGCACCACCTTTCTGATGATTCATTTTCATACCCAGACTTTTTATCCTCCCCACTGAGAATGAGACCCTCAAGTTTTGATTTGATTGAGTCTCGCAATTAATTTCAATAAGTCTGCCTGTTTCCTCTGATTTCTTTCCTGTCTCAAGTGTTTTTCTCAGTTGCCCACCTGTTCACCAGTATATCTCATATGAAACCATATAACAGAGCATGATCTTTCTACCTTTCTTTTGCTTGTGCTCTCTTTCCTTTTAACCTTTCAATATGATAAAAAAGTGCTCACTTTGTCATCAGCCAGTCTGTATCTTGTTTGTCACATCTCAAATTCTTCTTCTACTGCTGTGCCTATGTTCTCCATCACTTATTCCTACAATCATTCATTCCATCACGCATCACTTCTCTCTCTTTCACTGACCATTGCATCATTCTTACATTATTCATCCCTGCTCTGTGGCCTATTCCCTCTGCTCTCAACAGCATAAACCCTGTCATGATGAGTTATAGAGCTGGGCATATTGGTTATAAATGTTTCAGTTTTCAGGTGTATCTACATATAGTATTGTGGCAATTTTAAATTTGAAACATTTTGTCATATAAGTGATTGTTTTCAAAAGAATATTTTGGGGTTTTTGTGTTGATTTACTGACAGTATTTGAACCTTCTAACTTTTTTGTTAGGCTTGCCTCCTGTTTTGAAGTGAGATTAAAATATAAGCTGCATTTTGCAATAAGGAACTAGTTTACTGAATAGATTGCCTAAAATATTCCTGTATTAGATTACTTTGAATGTTTACATATTTTTCTTTCTGCAGTTCCTTCTGTTTGTTTAATTTATACATTAACATATATCCTGTCCTAAGTGTTACAAGTTTCCTCAATAATAATTAGTGTGTTCACACATTTGTGGGTACTACTATAAAAATGTCCTTGAGTGAAATTCCCTAGATGGTGTAGTTAGCCAGTAATCTAATTGTACTACCTCCCTTCCTTTGCTACATTTTCATAAGTGTTCAAACTCAGAAGAGCCACATGGATTTAGTTTTCATTCGGCTTAAGCAACAGAGGATAAAGTTGATCATTGCTAGTTAGTGAAAACATAAGGCTTTTGTGTTTTATGTCCAAATTTGGACCTAAACTGCCAAAAAATTGGATCATGATTGCACTCAGTGATCCTGAGAGTCCCACAACCATGTGGTATTTTTTGACCTAATTTATGTCATACCACAGTCACTTGCCTTAACAAAGGAAGTCTGGGACAATAAAAAGTAAACCCTGAAAAAGGCTGCATCCTACTTAGTGGTTTTGCCACCATCAGTAGGGAACATATGCAGGCCATACTTGTAGCTTTCAAGAAGCCTCATGCACTGTGACTGACATCACTGTAACATCTGCAGTCNGTGTGTGTGTGTGTGTGTGTGTGTGTGTGTGTGTGTGTGTGTGTGTGTGTGTGTGTGTGTGTGTGTGTGTGTGTGCGCGCGCGTGCATGTCTGTGTGCATGTGTGTTTGAGTGTGTATCTATGTAGGTTGAGGTGTCAGATGTGGGAGTGGTTTGCTGTAATTCTCCCAAATCACACACACTGCTCTGATGCTGTCCCACTAACCGGGAGTAATTTAGCATTTTGCTGCAGTTGTTTTTTTTTGCTTTTTGGCCCTGAATCAAAGCAAGTCTGCAACAAAAACTCTGAGAGATGATGCTTTGAGTGCTTAACCGAAAAACAGATGAGTGTTGGAGCCAAATTTTGTCAGTTGAGGCATAATGGCAGGAAGAGAAGTTCAGTATAGTGTGTCCATGTGACAGGCTGCAATTGTCCCATTAGCCTATTTAGCTATCTGTACCTCATCAAACCCCACCTCCCAAACATTTCCTGTCACCAAAGGCAGGCTGAATGTTAACACTAGCAGGGAACAGTGTTGGTTCATGATTGTGAATGTGCACTTTTGTGTACAAAGTGTATTTATGTGTATGTCTACATTGGTGAGAAAACGTTTGAGGAAATGTAAAGGTTTGTGTTTATATATCGACACGCCAGTTAAAATGTGTTGTTCCCTACCTGAAACCTTGTCCACTGTGAGGGGTAACTTTGACCATATGGTACACAACATGACACATGCTTAAATAGTAGACATTATACCAAACTTAACACACACACACATACACAAAAACACAACATGTTCTGGTGCAACAACTCCCCCAAGGATTCAGGATCAGAGTAAGATCTACATTTAGATACAAGGGCAGGGTAACAACATGTAGAGATTGAGAGAGGCNTGTGTGTGTGTGTGTGTGTGTGTGTGTGTGTGTGTGTGTGTGTGTGTGTGTGTGTGTGTGTGTGTGTGTAGTGAAAGTTCCCCAGTGGAGACAACATTTCATCCCCCGGAGCCTGTCTCACACAGTTACAATTGGGGCCATTGCTGAAAATGCAGCACACACACAGTATAATCCCATAATATATACAGGCACACAAATCTTTCTCTGCCGCACTGACATTTATGATAAAAACTCACATACAGTTACACATGTAAATACATTTTCTTGTTCTCTGCACTGTGCCCAAATAAAGAGACATATACTGCAAGTACACACACACACACACACACACACACACACACAGAGAGAGAGAGAGAGAGAGAGAGAGAGATCCAATTGGTACTAATAGCAGCGTAAACACCTCTGTCCTGTCCTCTAAAAGCCTCATTCATTGACAAACCTGACACAGACTCACTCTCTTGCTCTCCATTACACACACACATGTTCTATACTTGGCAATGTAATAGTGCTGTAATGGTGAGTAATTGCAGCTTTGCCGCGGTAATCTACTAAGGTAGGTGAGAACAGAGCAGAGCAGCAGACAACTGACAAACAACAGTAATTTTCTCCTGCTTTCATTTGTTACTGGATAAGTATATGATGAAAGAGAAACAGATAGATGGATGACTGGATAGACTACATAAACTGATGGATAATAATTGGTCAATCCTTGGACTGATCAATAATGACATTTTCTAGTGGAGGGATTCAAATGGAGTGTACTATCACAGAGGTCTGCTGTGGTGTTAACAAAACCTTGGCCAGAGCAGCACAGGACAGATCATATAGTAAAATGGCTACTAAGATGGCCACAGAGAGTCTTTCTTTGCCACCTTCTCACATGTAAAGAAACTGCAGTGTTTGTAGGGCCCCAATTTTCTCACAAATCTACTCACAGTTACGCTGTCAGGGATACAATGGAGACAGGATATACTGTCAAAGTTATACTGTCAACGGTTAGGTGCATTTAAAGGGTGATTTCACATTTGAGCATTTTTAGTTATGTGTTTCCAGTAGCCCATGTGAATGTATGTGTAATCTAAAAATAAATAAATAAAAATCAGGTCTTAGACACTCAAAGAAAGTCACTTACGGAAACTAATAGATATGTGTATTCACTTTAAAGAATTAATCTCATCCAACTGTACAGAGTTAGATGAGAAGATCAATACCACTTTGGTCTGTTCAACAAGTGAGCTGCACCCAGGAGGCAAGACATGAGGGGGAAAATAGCTATTTTGGTTCTCACTAGAGCTCACCAGTTATTACACTGTATCACTTTTTTCTCTTTAAAAAAAGTACAATATCTCTAGTTACAGTGCAAGCTGCCAAATATGGTTAGTAACCAAAGCATTTGGCATAGGAACCTTGTGCCAAACCTAAAAACTTCTCTTCGATATAAGGAGCACAAAAATTATTGAACTTTTGTTCCTCACAAAAATAGCCACAGCCTTGCTGGTAAACAAAAAAATAGTTGTATACAAATTAAACAAGTAAAATATGATAAGAATTACAGAGTTGTAGAGATGTCAGTATGAGTACTTCTGAACGTTTCCCATGCTATTTATGCTAACCTAGGCTAATTGCCTCCAAGTCAAACATTGGCTTCACACTTAACAGTTTTTACCTGTTGCTTGAACACTATAGACACATGTTTAAGCTAAACAACATAACTTAAAGTTGTTGTAACTATACCTTAAACAAAGTGTTACTATACCGTAATCCAAAGTGCTGCTTTGCACTTTAGCTGCAATTCTGCAACACACTTCCTCCTTTCTGCAACACACTTGCTCCTGCACACTACACACTATTTCATAAGACACATGCTTCAAAAGTGAAATCTCAGGGTACTATTAGGCAAACACATCCATTCAAAATACAAAACACATTANTACACACTATTTCATAAGACACATGCTTCAAAAGTGAAATCTGAGGGTACTATTAGGCAAACACATCCATTCAAAATACAAAACACATTGAGTAACTGAAAATACTCAGACACACACCTGAAAATACTTACAAAACTGAACACCCATCAGCCAGCAACAAAAAGGCTTCAGTTGAGCCATTTTGACAACTTTGGGAGAGCTAGAGTTAGAGGAAGAGGAAGACAGAGAGAGTGAAGGACATGACTGAAGAGGCCATACAAAGACCATTATTTCTGATGACAAAAGAACAATTTTGGTGGACCATGTCATTAACTACGGCCTGACTGCGAGAGAAGTACAATAGTGTATTGTTTGTTTCATTTTTGTTGTATTTTTGCTTAAACTGAATTTACTGTACTGTGAAGTGCACTACTATAATTTTTGGTTGTTGTAAAAATGTGTCTTCTGTGGAACTGAATAAAAAATTGTTAGGCTTTGATAGCAGAGTTTCAATTTGTGAATGGTTTATTTCGCAGTGTTGTGTCTTATTTACTTGTGTGTAGAGTTTTGAAACAATGAGCCAAGTTTTGCAAAATGTGTTGAAGCAATGGGCGAAAATTGTAATCACAGAGATTGGGTGATACTGATTGCTTCATTCATGGCATTCAAATCAAATAAGTGTATTTTTTTAAAAGTGCTGAGATATTCCTTAAGGGTTTATTATAGATTTGGCACACTGAAATGTAAAAAATATACAAAAATGAAATGACAATGTAGATTATATAATTTAAACAGACAGAGGCATAGGAGAAAGTTAAATAGAGAATGAAGGGTAAAAGGTTACAATGTCAATGTCATTTAAAAACAATGCAGAATTTGACTGATAGTGCAATTGTGCTGTGTGTGCGTGTATGTGTGTGTGAGTGATTTTTATAATCCAAACTTCAAATGATCAACTCAACAGACATTTTCTAGGCTTTATATTGTCAGTGAGTTTAAATGGCAGTGACAACTAATTACCAAGATGGAAAATAAATTCTCCACCACAAAAAAAAATTGACACAGTTAGCTGACATTCATTTGAAAATATTCAATGCCTAGCATCTCCCTATGACTCCACAATTATTTCCAGTATGTTTTGTGTGTGTTCCAGCTGTTCCTATCTTTTCAAGCCGTATATGTGTTTCTGCGTGTCAGAGTGTAAAAATGCTTTATGGATTGTCCTGAAACACTGACCTTTACAGAAAACCACTGATCTGTTCAAAACATAATACACTGTGGGCATGTTTACGCTCAAATGTGTGTGTGCATGTCCACCTGTGTACACTTGCATGCTTGTGTGTTTATGTCTGCACATGGTGCTGTTTGTCTGTGACATGATGTACAGCCAGTAACATTCTACCCCACCAGCCATCATTAACTTTGATGTACAGCCAAATGCTGTTATGTACAGTCGACTGAATGATTTACTGTTCAAAGATATAATGGAGTGGCTACTGTAATGAACTTGCTGAGTGTTTGATGTACGGGTCTCTGCTAGAGGGAGAGAAGTAAATGCTCTGACCGTGATGGCAACGATTACAGTGATGATGATGATGATGATGATGATGATGAAATTTGCAGATGCAAGTGGAATATCTTGAGGCAGAGTAGGAGGAGGAAGAGAGGACAACAAGAAGGAGATGAAGAAAGCAGTTTCAAGAGATGGAGGAAGAGGAAACAGAGAGGAGGGAGGCAAGGAAAGCAATTATAGGCTTCTGCTGTAGCAAACTTTGATGCTTTGACAGCCAGCTACTGCTGGAGGGAGAGAGTGTAAGTGTTGATGATGATGACGATGATGATGAATGATGATGACACTGAGGATAGAGAAGTTCACACAATCTTTAAAGTCATTTATTACTTAAAATGTGCAGCACCACAGGGTATCCTTGTGGTCACAGAGGGACAATGTCTACCCTTCGTTTTAGTCCTTCATCAGCTGATTTCGTTATGACCTTCCTGAATGAAAAGGAAATTCTCCCTCTGATCAAAAAGGATTCAATGCTCACTAAAACAATGCAGATGATCAGGAAAGGAAGGAAGAGGTGACAGGTGAGAATTTCAAGAAAGGCAGGGAAAGAATCGACATGAAGGTGGTGTATTAATGCAGAATACAGAAGAAGAGAAAAGGAAATCAAGTAGACAGTTTCTGGGAAGTTCTGTTGTGGTTACTAGGGTTAAAATTAAATAAAAATTCTGTTTTTGACCTGAAGCTAATGAATACTGATTCTGTATTATACTGTACTATGCAACAGAAATACTACTACTACTACACTATGTTACATACATATAATACATAATACACTTTAAAAGTTCTCATGTATTTGTGTACTTACAATGGTGTATCTTTGTATTTTTTGCACAGAAAATATGTATAATATTAATACATGACATTCATGTATTATTAATAATACACAGTGACAGAAATGAGCTAAAATATCACTCTTCACCCTTAATCCCCTTCTCTCTCTATCGTAATCACACAGCTGGCCAAACGCAGTCTGACTCTGCCCTCTAATGGTACATAATGTTAACTGCTATCTGGAGGAATTTCACTTCTTTCAGTCCTGCATGAATTAAATGTATATAAAAAAGAATAATGACAGTGATCATAGATAATAGGTCTGAAAACCTCACTATTAGTATGGATGTATAGTAAGCACACACAAAAGAGCCTCTCAGAGTTTTGGGGAAAATAACTTACATGGTACTATTGTATATATTTTACAGTACAGACACAGAATTGCAGCTTTTAAATAAAAATTTTATTGCACTGTGTTGATATTTTTTCTTTCTAACAAATGCCAAAAGAAAAGATCCTTCACTTACTGAATGATACAGGTAAACAATAGACTTCCCCATCATATGTGTAAAGAAGCATTATCATTGTGTCTCTCCAGTGTATACGGTGTAATAATGCATGGAAAAGTTTAGTTTAATTTCTATCAATATTAATAGCATATCAACTTCAACTTTGTTTCTGGGATTTCAATTTACTCTTTACATAATACTTTGGACTTATTCTTCAATTTTAGTCATTGTCACATTAAAAAAAAAAAAAAAGCCTCCATTATGCAAGTAGAGATGCTTGGAAAGCCAGTGAGATGTGGCTGGACACTTTTTACACAAGTCTGTGGGCCAGACCGTTTCATGATCCATCTAGGAAATGCAATTAAAACCTGGAATGTTAAGAGCTCCTGAATGCACCCTGAACCATAAAAAGTACATTACAGTACTATATAATTCTTGAAAACAGTTTGAATTGTTAACATTTTTGGGAGTTTTTTTTTTTTTTTATTAAATATGTGTAGTGCTCTCTTTGCAGCCACAGAATGGAAAGGTCCCACAGCAGGGCTGAAGCCAGGGTCTCCACAGAATCTTCTCCCAAGTCATCTGGGTTGAAGTTGCATGTGTGTTGGTATGTGAGTCTTGGAAGGTATTTTGATGCCGCTCCACAGCTTTGGCAGTCTCTTCAAGGATTTCAGCATATCGGGGCTCATTATCAGAGGTCAGTGGGTGAGACTCTGAGGGGTCATGGAACAGGTCATACAGCAGTGGTGGGTTGTGGTGTGTCACATGTTCTCCATGGCACAAGCAGACCTTGGTGTCATAGCATCCACCGGCTCCCGGGGGAAAAAAATTGGGGGTGAAAAAATGGATCTTGAAGATAGAGTCACCTGGATGGATGGGAACAAACAACACATGCACGCACGCACGCACGCACGCACGCACGCACGCACACACACACACACACACACACAGATGAAAAATTACAAGAATACAGCATATACTAACACAAATGAAATACTGTGTGTCTCTGTCTAGTTACATTACCAGTAATGACAATACATTTGTTTTTATAACTTGCCACATTTGGAGGTAGTACTACTGTATGAAGTGAACTTCACAAAAGGTGGTAGTGACAAAATTTTCTCAAATATGACATAATATGACAGTTCTCAGTGTTTCTGATTTACCCAGTTTTAATGTTGTAATAAAAGCCTAAAATTAATGAGGATTGTGCATTTGTGTGGTAAGACATAGAAATGAAAACTATATTTTACAGGTTTTAACTTTAGAACTTTACATTTATTATATATAGTCTGGGATGCTTAAAATAATGCATTTGCTTTCAACTATGGTGTCTTTTGTAACTTTAGAATCTTGATCTGATATGTTCCTGTGTCTATGGGTGAACTTACTACCAGGTGGGTGCCAGCGCACTGCATTCAGGTAGATGCCACAGTAGTGGAACATGAACTCATGCTCTGATCGCTCTACTTTCCCCTCCAATAGTGGCATGAGGTTATGACCATCTAAATGTCTGGGAGAAGAAGAGGGGAGAAAAGTGTCAAGTTGATGAGATTCAAAAGTGCTTTACAATCAAGGGACAGAGACATCCACTTTTGACTTTTGCTCACGTTCACAGAAGGTCAGATGGGACACAACAATTACTGTTTAATTTAAAAGGGAAAAACATTAAAAAGTATGCCTTTCAGATTATGTTTAGATCACAAAGTGATTAAGCAAACTACCACATTAAGTAATTATCTTGGGAACAAGTTTTTTTATGCCAGAATCATTACCAGGTAATAATGATATATATTAGTTGAGTCATTTAAAGTGATTGCATGTTTTAGTGACTCATGCTGTATTTGAAAGGAACAACAGTATGGTATTTTAATATGACATTCAAAGCTTCTCAACCCATTCAAAAACAATTACAAAATACTCAGTAAGTGTACACACACTACAAAGAATACCGCCATGTGAACAAGTCTGTACCTGTCTGGGAGGGTGTCCTGGGCCAAATATTTCAACGTAGGGTACAGGTCCATTAAACTTGTAGGTTCATCCACTACTCTTCCAGCTGCCAGTCTGCCAGGCCAACGGAAAATACCAGGTACCCTGATCCCTCCCTCCCAGCCTCCCATTGCCTTCCCACCTGAAAAAGCCACATTAACTACATTATAGACTAATAACTATAATTATGATTGTATTTAAAGTGATTGACAGTAAAAAAGAAAAAGTGCTTCACAATGATGACTACCTTTATATATGCTGTTCCACCCTCCTTTCTGGCCAGTCTGTGTATCAGCATCCTCTAGGTGTCCACCGTGGTCTGATGTAAAGTACATCAGAGTGTTGTTGGATAGGCCGAGTGAATCCACAGTCTCTGTTATTTTACCTAGAAAACATATTAAGATAGCAGTGATAACAGTTTGGTTGGCTAATATATCCTGCGAAGGAGCTCAAACTTCCTAAACAGAGAGGGAGTGTAGAGTTGTAAAAGGAAAATTACAACCAGGTTCTGATTTTTATAATTTTAGCCATCATGTCTAACAGTTATTTAAAATTCACACATACAGAACAATATTAAATATATGGGCGAATATAGTTTGCACTTGGGTGAAATACTGCTGTTGGCCAGTTCACAGAGTTCATGTTCAGTTCATGTTCCACTACTGCGAGATCATTAAAAAAGTTTAACAATGTATAACAGTAATAACACTTTGACTTTACAACCGCACTCACCAATGAGCCAATCCACTTCTTCTATGTTGTCACCATAGCGACCATGGCGACTTTTGCCAGCAAAGGCAGGAGTCTTGAAAAGTGGCGTGTGAATATGAGCCAATGAGAAGAAGAGGAGGAACGGTTGATCAGCATTCCTTGAGGAGGAGGGGGTAAAAAAAAAAAAAAAAAAAAAAAAAAAGGCCAAGGATTGTCAGTTTTAAATGCCACCTATTTACATAGGTTGGTTCTATGTTACGTGATAAAGGATAAGACTCATGATGTTGTCTTGCTGTCAACAGAAAGACTGACACAAACAGTGAATTGACCCTACAAGTCTCACAAGTAAAAAAATACAAAACAAAAAAAATCAACCACACTGTTGCAGCGGGTGACATAACTCCTTCATTATGATTGACATGGGCACAGTAGATTTTTTTGATTCAATTCCACATAATCCATCCTGCAGCTGTAAATACTTACCAGTGTGACAAATGTGGATTAATCAGCAATGCCCAAAATAGTCCCTGAAAAATTTATTACTGTTTGAGTAACTTTTGCAAAAAAAACTGCAATGTCAAAGCCTTATTCAGAAATTACTTACTGTATGTTTTGACCCAAGATTTACATCTTCAGTAAAAATGAATGGGCGGTGAATTTTACAGTCTTTTATACTATCTTTGGCTTGTGCAAGTGCAAGCATTCCACGTGTGTAAACCATGGATGCACATGAAATATGAAACAACTTTGAGCAGATGGTAAACAGCAGTTCCTGGACATTTTTATGCTGATGACTTTCACTTTCATAAGGATTGTTAAATTTTGCTCCTGCATTTACTACCTTTTTATAAAATTTTGTGCTTCTCCCAGCAACCTCTGGGGCAGTGTCTCCACAGTCATTGGCTGTTCGATCACCTCCTGGTTCCTCATGATGATGCAGTTCCATGTCGGCAGGAATTTAAAGGGTAAGTACCACACAGCGGTTGCAAGGACACTAATAAAGAAAAGTCCTACCAAGAGCCATAAGCTGACTTCAAAAAGGCCACATACACGGACACATACCTGAAAGTAAATTCACACAGAGACACACATATAAAATGAAACATCTGTCATACAACACAAAATACAGTATGTTCAGAATATGTCTGCTATATGATTATAATATACTGTAGATTAATTCTGTGGTCATATAAACTACCACAATAAGCTCTACTCACATTTATTTCTTATATTTTTCATTGACAGGTTGTGCTCTTTATTTTTAACTGCATGTTTAATGGTGTTGTTGTAATGGACTGCATTATATTATAAGCTGTTCATATTTGTGTCCCTACATTATATATTGTGCATATAGTTCACTGGGAGAAGACACAAGATGTGTGCACCTTATAATATGTTACAATCTAGTACAACACTCCTAAAAATTACAAATCTAAAACAACCTACAACAATTGAATCAACCCTTCCCTAACACTGTATCAAGTGATATTTAATATACTGGACCTGTAGTGTCACAGTAGTGTTACAGTATACATAGGTTTGTCTGGGAACTTGAATTTTGATGCAGTTTCATGATTTTGCCACTAGATGTTATCAGAATTCCTTACCAAAAGAAGTTATTTATTTTTAACTATGTGACACAATTAGTGCATTGTCTTGTAGTGCATGCAGTATTTAAATTTAGTCATGAAATATGTGTGGTATTTATTGATACATGGTCTTTTTTCTGACAGCATTTATAATTAATTGCCCAGATTTATTTACTTGGTTTAGTTCTGTTTGTTCTGTTACTCATTTTTCATAAATTTACTGTATTACATATGTGTTCTAGTGTTTCATTATGTTTTGTATATACTAAAAAAGTTAATACAAATACATTATAAAAATAGCTATCTATCCCAATGGGAGGTAACTTCTGGTAATTCTTTATTTTTGCACTTCATTTATTTTCCTTATCTAGTCTAATGATAGAGGGTCTTGTAAACTGTATAGATTGTAAAGTCTACCTATAGCCAGCTGGTTCCCATTTGTTTTAGAGGTACCTCCTGTACCATCGCCAAGTCCTCACCAAATTTCACTGTTGAAACTTTGTTGCTTTCCCCTTAAGCAGGTTTCTGGCTGACGTGACTGTGAATTTCACAACTGAAGCCTCTGTTCCCAATCTTTTTTCAAACCCTGTGTGTCTCATTTCTTAGTAATTACGTACCAGTTATTTTGCTTTAGGGAAAACAACTCACGCAAACCTCAGTTGCTCTTTGTTTTACAGTTTCCCCCTCCTCCTCCTGCTCCTCCTCCTTCTCCAGCAACCCACATGTGTCTCTCAGTTGTTTTTGTTTTTAATTTTGTTTGGTTACACAAAAAAACTTCTGAGTAACCACATATTCTGTGTCATACTGTAGTCACTTTTTCAGATGTTACCTTTGGGCGCGAGTTTCCATGGAGATGAAAATAAAAACTACCTGACCCGCAGTCACCCTTACCAGCGTGAGAAGTCCAACTCCAAGCAACATGGTGAGATTTCGGAGTGTATGCTGAAGGTCTGCCAGGACATCATTCCCCTCTCCAGGTACACAGTCATTGAACAGTGTGAATGGCAGGCCATAGAAGTAGCTGAAGCCGTGCTGATTTGGGTGGTGACAGTGGTCCCCTCTTTGTTCACAGTTCACGCCTAAGTGCCACTTACCTGCAGAGAGGAAAGAGGAGAGGTAGACAGATTTCAAGCCCTATATGGATGGTGAGCAGCTGAAGTGATATTAACTGTCTGGAGTGAAGGACAGGATCATTTTCATGCTGAGGATCAGCAGTGAATAAAAGAGTGCAGAACATTATCTCACCAACTAAGCCAGTGGTGTATCCTTGTTGCTGCAGTTTCTTAGCAAAGGTGGTCTCACTTGGTGGCAGCCCCCCTGAACCTCCAAGAAATAGCAACACCTGCACACGGCCTGTGCTACCCATCCCTAGTCAAGAGACCCACACGCATGTAAGAATAAAATAACTTAAACATTGCAGTAATTATATAAATATGATGTCTCCACTTGGACAAGCTGAATAATATTTCAGTGTTGCCTACCTGCACGGACAGCAAAACGCCCCGTCATGAAAGCTGCCCTGCTTGGGGTACACAGAGGAGCAGCTGCAATGTGTTGAGTCAGTTTCACCCCCTCCGAAGCCAGTCTGTCTATGTTAGGAGTCCTACCGACAGAGAGCGAAACACAGGTGAAAAAATTAAGTAGAGTAAAACAGATGTGGAAAATCATGTGCATGTTAAGATCTAGGCTGAAAAATCTAACTTCATATAGTTTTACAAAATACATCTAGTATGATTACCACTCACTTGAAGTTTTCAAAAGAGGTTGCATTGAAAATGATTACAATTATAATTAATTATTATTAATTATATTAATAGGTGTTCATTTTCTGTAACTCTGTTACAAATCACATTTTGGCTTCAATGTCATATAAAGTCTTAATTAGATTTTTTTTCTTGTTGCCATTAAAGTACATCTAACCACACACAAAATAACATGTTGGTTATAGATGTTGGTTCATTAATCACTGAGTGGTACCAAAATACTATGTAGTGTATGTAACTCCCCAGAAGCAAATGCACATATATACCCCCCCACCACCACCCTGATGCAATGTCCTGAGTTTCATGTTATAAATGGCTAATTTCGCATGTACTTGTGACGTGTAACAATAAAGGCCTCATTCATTCATGTTCCAAGCAGCACACTAGAGTGAGACAGGAAACAGATGATGGAATAAACAAGATGGTAGGATGATAAAAAAAATAGAGAAGTGGTTAGTAGGAGAGAAAAAGAGGACGAGAATCATAATATAGTGGTTAAGACTGACCTGATAGTAACATTACCGTAGCATCCTACATCACCAATACCCAAGTCGTCCACCATCATCAGAACAAAGTTGGGCTTCCTGTCCGCCCCCTCCCCTGTGACATTATGTCCTGCGGCCAGTAGCAGGGAGAGCAGAGATACCAACGGGAGGGATCTAAACATAAAGAGTACATTATTCTCTGACAGTAAAACTGGTGCCTTTACTTAAATTAATAAAACCGTCCAGTATCCGTGCTGAAATTAAAGTAATTTGAAGATCTTTGGACTTTTTAACTGTTGGTTGTTTGGACATTACCCCAAATAAAAAACTAACCCAAATAAATTTAGCTCTGGGAATTAGAGAGGAACAATTTTCTGAAACTGTACATATACAGAATTGAATCTGAGTGATCAATGAAAACAAAAACAGTTTACAGCCCTAAAACTAACAATGTTGCCTTTGTGTTTCAAATGTCTGAATTCTTACTATAGTTGTGCCCTTTGATTCAATCTGACTTCTTTGAACCATGTCAATATCAGTCATTTCCTTAACCTGACAGTTAAACTGGTTCCTTGAGTAAACCCCATTGTTTTGCCATGGTTAATTCAAGTATCTCATTATACAAAGTGTTTGAGATCATCTGCAACAGGAAACGAAGATGAGTAAACCATATGCTGGATTAACTGTTTTACAACAGTTTACAATCCAGACTTTGCCTCTTACAACTTAATGATTTATCTCAAAAACTCTGCCACGATGTAGCAGTTACTACGTCTGCTGTCTGTTTGCACATAGGCTACAGTCAAGATTCCAGATTGACGCGTCTTTCTTTCGACTTGTTTACTCAATCATTGCATGTGTTGTTTTTTTTTAAACAAAACACGTAAGCGTTTTATGCGCACTCACCTCATACCTGCTCAATGAACTGATTCATAAAACTGTAGGGAACGTCGCGCATTTCCTGAGCTGAAGTCACTGCCCCCACGATTGTACCGTACTGATTAGCTTAGTGGCGCACTGCCTCAAAGTGTGTTGCCTTAATGTGTAGAGTAGATGTGCCATTTCAGCAGCTCCGTAGCGACAGGAGATCTATGGATGAATACACACACACACACACACACACACACGCACACACACACACATGCAAAACTGCAGGATAATTTAAATGTATGATCAAAAAAACAGGCTCTCATGTGAGTTAACCGTTATTATGAATGCATAAACATGAAAGGCAATGCTTTAAAATTAATTTGAGTTGTATGTAATAATAATGATAATAATAATAATCATCGTCATCATCATCATAATCTTTGTATAGTACTTTTCTTAAAACAATGTTTACAAAATGCTTTACATACAATAAAACCCAAGTGTAGTAAATATACAAATAGTATACATTAAAATGGAATAAAAAATCACAAACAAA
Source organism: Rastrelliger brachysoma (assembly GCA_024605115.1). NCBI lineage: Eukaryota > Metazoa > Chordata > Actinopteri > Scombriformes > Scombridae > Rastrelliger > Rastrelliger brachysoma. The sequence continues at coordinate 3,607 of JANJYP010003690.1, read as the reverse complement.
TAAACAAACAAAAACAGATGGAACTCACACAAGACATCTCATTAGTCATAGTCTCATGAATGGAGACTATGTTTTTAGAAGGGATTTAAAAGATGACATTTATTTAGCCTGCATAACCTCCCCCAGCAGGTCATTACACAATCTAGGTGGATTTATAAAAAAAAAAAAAAAAAAAAAAGCAGTCACCTTTAGTCCTGAATATGACCTTTAGAAGAGCCAAGATGATAAGCTATGTTATGGCTCATACAGGCTTAACTGTTCAGCAACATAGCAAGACCTTATCTTGTTAATAAATTCTTAAAATCTATCATGCATCTGACTAACTGGTGCAGATGTTTCTACATTTGGTGTTAGTTAAATCCTAGTTACAGCGTTTTGAACAAGCTGAAGCATGAGACTGATTTTTGAGGCAGGTGTCCAAAAAGTCACAATAGTAAATTAGTTGAAATCAAAGTATGGATTCACTTCTTCTAAATGGCAGATCAGAGCCAAGATTCACTCCTGTGCCACTGACTTTATATTAGATGAGTAGTCACATATATCAGGTGGGCTGCCCGAATGAAACTTTTTCAATTTGTTTCCATTGTACTGTAGGAAACTGTGGGACATCCAACATGTTTAATGCATGATAAAGAAATTTGGATGATTATATTTTAAGTGTAAATAAAACTAACGAGCACTTTGAAAAGAAACATTATTGCTACAAATTATATGACCAAATGGAAAAATGTAGAGTGAAGAGGATGTTGCTAAGAAATGAGCTCTGAGCTCTAAACTACAGGTGATGTCAGCTGTGGTTGAGCATGATTTGCTTATCGTGACAGAGAAAGACCTGTTGGATAAGCAAGGTTTAAGGCAGCTCAGTGCTAAATCTGAGGTATATTGTTGGGTAGTTTAACCTATAAGAATTAGATATGAAAAGTTTATAGAAGAGCATACAGCTTAAGTAAATGTAGAGATAAAAAGAAAAATAGAAATATTCAAGTAAAGTGCAAGTACCCGAAAAAATATACTTCAGTATTACTTCAGTAAATGTTCTTTGCTGCTTTCCATCACTGGTTTAAACAAATCAAGACTGCAAGAATAGTTATTTGAAATACATCAGTTGCTACTACTACTACTGACTTGAACTTTTTGTTGTCATATATATTTCAATAAGTTGACACTGTGGAACCATTCTTAATAATGTCGTACTTGTATTTAATTTGTATTTCTGTGTTTCTACAGTGTGTCATGAAAACGTCTGCTTGAGTAAATGACTGGAATGTATTTTTTATTTACTTTGTCCTTCAGACGCCAACACAGCTGAGATGTGTTTTTTCAACCACAAAGTATAATTTAGTCTAGCTTGTAATTAAATCAGCTTCATTATCAACTCAGTATCAAACAATCAAAGTGCTGGATTTAATTAAATGTGATTATTGTGGTTGGTTGGTATGAACCTACACAGGTTCCCACATTTCACTCCTGAGTGCCTGAGGTGTATCTATGAACCTGTCATCATCAATTACCTACTGAGCCCAAAGAAACTGAGCTGCATATGAGTTTCCTCCTCTGAATACCTGACATATCAAGCATTTCAGTGCATGTCCTATGATGCCTTTGTCATGCACACAGGCACACGCAGTTGTATGAAACACACAACACCAATTCCCACGAGAACTGTTTAATTGACTCCTCAAACATTATTTACACAATTCCAGAAGAACAACACAAGTGCCAGATGACAAAAATGAAGACAGTTATTACACAAAATAAGAACACAGAATATTTAAATTAAAAAAAGGAAAAGTCTAAAACTAGTATAAATCAGAAATTAATTGTCTAAATATGCTTAATGAATCAAGATGTATACAGGATAGGATAGTGCTTCTCCCATAGAGATTGTGTTAATAAGATCACCTGCAAAACATCTGTTTCACTTTGTCTTTCTGGTGATGAAATTGTTCTTTGCTTTATTTGTTAGAATATTCAAGAGGCGGTATAAGGCAGGATTGGTCAGTGCCATGATTGATGCCCTAGCATTATCTGGGAAGTGCACTTAAGGACCCCATAAGTCTACAATTCCCTTTGTTACATTCTGAATTGGATGCAATGCTCCAAACGTTTGTGTTTACAAGGGATCTGACTGCTTGGGACTATAAGTAGAGTGGGCCATAAGTTCAAAACAAAATCAGTCAATCTTACATTTTTTGATGGATTTGCTGTTGTTTCCATTACATCAAATCACCCCCAGTCAATGTTCTGTGAACAACAATGTGTTTTTGACAACTCTTAACCTTAAGGTTTTAAACAGCTGTCCTGCTTAAAAGGCGTCAGTGACTACATCTGTAAGCTTGTACTATTATTTTGTGCATTGTAAGACCATGACATTGTAGCAGATGCAGTGAGAAATTTCAGACACACTATCCACTTGTTTCAATATGTCAAGAAACTCAGTCTATCACTAAAGCCATCTGAAACAGAGCTTTGACCTGGCATCGAGCCCACAGTTTATACAGTAGAATTAATCAACACAACAGATTATTAATATTTTTCAGCTTTAGGCTAGGCTGTTGGCAACAGTCTCTGTCCTGTATTGCAGCTATATGGTGCTTTACAAAAAGGTGCGTTAACATGAACTGCAGCACAATGCAACCTCTACAACCCTGTTTCAAAGTTTAAAGGGAACAGAGCGAGTACAAAACTGCAAGGCAACAAAAAGACATTCAGAATATTTTTGTGCTACAGAAGGAAAAAACTTTTGGGCTCTTTTTTTATGCAGTAGCGTTGCTTCTGAGGCATTTCACACTGATAATCACAAAATACCATAGCAAACAAGTTAACCCAAGACAATCTGTGTCAACTCTGAGGCACCACACTGCTAAATGTAAAGCATTCATATAAAAATCACAGGTGAGTGGTGTTTCTAATGTGGAGATATGAATGATGCGAAAAGACTGCAAAACAGCAACTGGCTTGCCCAAATAAAGAGACACACAGTGATGAGAGTTTTACTGTTGAGGGGTTTGAATGTAATGTTAGTTTAAAAAGTAACAGAAATAAAATGCAGTAAATAACAGCCAATGGGTCCACTGTGAATACAGCAACTGTTATAAACAGTAGTTTCAGATTGATGAGCACTTTGAGGGTTGAAGGAATTTGCAGAATTACAGTCATAAAAATGATACTGAATGAATAGGGAAAAAAATCAAGAAATATCTTTGATACATTCATGTAGTTACTTGTAGTAACTTTTCACTTTTTATGTTCCAGCTTTCCTCCCTGTGTGTCTGTAGATTGGTCAAGCCAGGCTGTGTCAGTGAAAGGCACTATAAAGGAGAAATTACTGCATCACAACTAGACTGACACATACTACATCACAATAACGCCTACTACATCACTACATGACCACTTCTGAATTTGTCCATGTCAGGTGAACATTCATAAATCATCAACAGAAACAGGGTTGAACTAGACTTCAACTCACCTCATTAAATTTAGAAAGGATGTTTTTGTGCAGTAAATAGTGGATTAGGAAAACAAATTTGGCAAATGTATCAATACTTTCTCAATACTTGAATTTCTAATACATTTTTTTAAAAAGAAAAAAAAAGACATTAAGAAT
>JANJYP010003675.1:0-40348 GCA_024605115.1 Rastrelliger brachysoma | reverse complement strand
AGGGACAAAAAGAGAGTGAGCATGATGGAGAGAGGCAGAATCAGAGAGGCTGTCACCTGTGAATGGCACCCCAAATGCGCTGTGGCAGGGTGCTGTCAATGTAGAGGGAAGCAGAAAAGAAGGAAAAGAGGAAGAGGAGATAATCTGCCTCTAATGTGACATAACGTCAAAGGTGTATTGTGTCTGGCCTGGCACAGCGCTGTCATTTTGAACCCAGCCCTGGGAGATCTCTCCCCAACTAACCTGTTAATACTCATCATCATCACTGTCATCATCATCATCATGACTGTAATCAGTGCCACTGTCAACAGCTTATTCGGTGAATATACGGTCAGCAGGGAGCAAGGAGTTATACTCAGAAGGTGAAAGCTTAGTAAATACTGCTGAAAGGAAGTTGACTGGGTGAATCACCAATGAGGTTTCAGGCTCTGTATCATCCTCTGTCCAAACATCTCACAGGTGAGTTTCTCTAAATGATCCTGAAGTAACCGCACAAGTCACTGTCTTACAGCAGGAACCTTCAGATTGACAGTCCCTAGATTGCTGTTCTCCTTATTTTAGCCCGGAGCAATGTTCTTTTTGTCTGATGCAACGTTGTTGATCTCTCAGTGGAGTTGGATGCTCACAGGTCTACATGAATTGGACTGGCTATATAATTGCACTGCTGCAGCATTTTGGCTTTTCGTTCCAAATGAGGAGATACGGATTGCCTTTGTGAATAACTCTCATTTACTGGCACTATGCCTTGGCACTATTATCAGCAGCATCACATAAAAGCCTTTGTTGAGGTTTGAATAGCTTGTAGCTGGACAAAACAAGCAGCAGTACAGCAGCAAAAAACTTAGATCAAAAGAAAAAAAATAACTTTTAAAAAAATGCAGGGAAGTACTACTTGCAAGCTTGCAGTTGTAAATTCAGTTTTTAAATATAGGCTTTTACATGTACTAAAAGCACAAGATATGTTGTATAGGCCATTTTTTTAAATGAAAAATTTTGTCTACAGTTACACAGAACTTAAATTTTTAAGTGATGCCACACATTGCTGGTTCCACTTGAATTAGTTATGGTGCACAAATTGTGCTTTTAAAGTGTAATTATGTGTGTCACACTGTGAATGCTAATAAGGCAGAAATCCAAAGGCATTTACTTTGGTGATTTAAGTTAAAGAAAAAAGATAAGCCTTGCCAACATGCTCCTTCTGTTTGCCCAGACCACCTGTGCTGGCCATATTGTGCCATCAGAGCTACAGAAGAATCTGTATCTCTGAAGAATTTGCTTGTAAACAAATTTAAGAATCAAAAACAGATAATGTTGTTAGATTTTTCCATTAAAATGATAGATTTTCTGTCACTTTCCTCTTCGTGCAGTCTACCCTCTTTTTCTTTGTTAATGACAGTCTTTTGTTGTCAATCTCTTGTGTGGCAAGCAAATACAAATGACAGCTCCTTTTATTAGCATTCACCACACAAATGACAATTTCTATAATGGCATTTTAATAACCAAGACAAATTGTGACTTCCTCTTCATGTTCAAATCATGAAAAGGAAGCACCATGTTTTATCTTAAATGCCACCAAATATGCAATTTTCACACCATTTCACTGATCTAGATCAGGTGGCAGTAACTTACCAAGAAACACAATAATGTGCCAAAAAAGGGAAGAAGAAGATTGCACACAAATAAAATATAAACAATGCAGTTTTGCCAATTTTTTATGAGGAAAGAAATGCATCTGGCACATTTGTCAAACCCATGGATGTATAATGAGAGGTCGATACTGGACCAAGGGTGGTACTCATTCAGTCTAATAAGTGTTGCTCAGCTGGCAGATATGCCAAAAAAGTTTCTAGCTTTCAGGTTTGCTTCACAATATGCGACCCACTTAATGTGTACAGCAGTGTTTCCCCTGTTGGCCCCACCCACTATTGAGGGGACTGGTCTGTGTCAGACTTTTCATACCAAACTGTCCATGAGACAAAAGTAGACCCTCTTTTAAGTATGAGCTACTTGTTTTGTTTGCAAATTGGATTTCTTCTCCTGTTGTTTTCTGTGTTACATTCACTCTCCTCTGTTTGTTTGGTTGTTTCTGTTGCTTTCATACATATTTCCTGCCTGTGTCTGCACCATATCGAAGAATGAAACTCATCATCCAAATAACAAAAAATATTGTTGTATATTGTTGTTGTAAGAATGTAATTTATGGGACAATGAAAATAAAATGGAGCATAATTTGAAATGATAGACATTTTTCTGTTGTTACACAATATATATCATAATTTCACACAGCCCTACAGTAGTTGGCACTATGTATTGTTCAGGCACAGCATATTGAAAGCAGTTCTGAACAGCCACTCTTAAAAGTAGAGTGAAAAGCTAGCCAACACAGAGGGGATGAAATACAATATCTTATAAATATAGGAACAACGCATTTTCTCTCCTTGAATCCATTCATGGCATTGCACTGCATGTGAAAAGTGGGAGAAATAGTTGTGTAAAGAAATAGGCAGCCATTTCATTTTGTCAGATCTTCCTCATCTCTGATATTTGAAAGGGGCAGGGGCATTTCCAAAATTAAAAGCCACAACACACAATTGACAATTCTGTGTTTCCACAAGGAAATCAAACAGTACACTGTTAAAGCTGTACAGGTATCCAACTAAAATTTGGTCACCATAATGTGACCCATGATTAGACATGAAGAGCCAATAATGAAGCAGATCTTGCATGAGCTTCCACAACTGGATTGTCCCACTTTGCTCTTAACAAAAGATTTTAAAAATCATTTCAGCAGATCTGCAAGTTTCCGGCAGTGCACCCTGTTAATGCCGCTAAAGAAATCCTGGCAGAAATTATGTTATATTATAAACTTGGTTTTCCATTATCTAGTGTGAATGATTTTTCACTTTTCTATTTGTGGGTTTTTGTCACATTATCAGCTTATATAGTATAAAAGCTGCGGTCCAGTTATGGGTGCTAAAGCAATTTTCTCCCTCTGGTACACCTACTGTATAGCTTTGACTGCAGCTGTGCACTCTCAGCATGGCACTTTGTTTTTGAATGCCTCTTTATCCAACATGACCATTATAATTCTGCTCTGGTGGCATCACGCTGCAGCCAGTTTCCTAAAACCTTGGTGTTTTAGCAAGGTGACTTTGTGGCAGTTTTAGTAAGTAATTTCACTGGTTCTTCCAGGTCTGCTCACACAGGCTGAGGCCTGTTCCCTTCGCTCAAACCTCAGACCTCGTTTTCTGTCCCTGCTGCTGCAGAAATCCTTTAACCTCTGCTGTCATTCTCCCACTGCGCAGCAGAGTCAGGCTCTCGTTGGAATGCGTCTGCCACACTGCAGTGAGGGTGCAGAGCTGTCAAGCCTCATTGCTACTTAATGAACAAACATATTTCTGGTACATTCTCATCCTTGGTTAAGAGGAAAAGCTATCTGTGGTGGTTATGCAAAATGAATCTTAACATCCCAAATTAACATGCAGCTGTTTTTTATTCAGGCCCAAGTCCAAATCAGAATGCTACCAAAACACAATTTCAACGCTCATAACCAGAAACCCACACGAGCTGCACAGGGATAAGTTATCTAGTATTAATTAAGAGTCATTTGGACATTCACTACCAGGGATTAGGTTAATATTTCTTTGATGAATACCCAAGTTATAATTCTGTTATATAACTTTTTCATGATTTTAGCCATCACTGCATCACGTTATCCTAATTTATCACAACATGTATGTGCCAGGTTTTTGATGTAGGTTCCTTATTTTACATATATGAGATGAAATGACGATGATCAATGGCTAGATTGTATCTGTGGTTAATCTCGCATGGTTTGAATATATTCCTATTTATACCAGTTAACGAGATGGTATCACAATTCCTTGTTTTTGTGAATCATTTGGTTAAATGTAAATGTAACTTTGTACTTACACTAGCTTCAAATTAATATTTTACATATGATTTGTTGTTAAGAGAGATTAAACTTCTTTAATCACTTCTCACAAATACGCCCTAAAAACATTATATATCCATTAAAGGTAATTGACTAATGTTTGTGGGGTACAAACAACAGTCAAATTCACCAATTTCTATGTGATGTTTAGAAAGATGTTTAATAGGTATATTGGATGGAGCCTTTTTTTACTATATCACACACAGTGTGTCTCATCTGGTTGAAGACCTTTATTTGATTTATCACAGAGTCTGGAGCCTCCGTTTTGAAATGTGAAGAGTTTCTACTTTTCTAAATTTTGGTCATTTTATGACTTCATTAGAGTTAATAATAAAGAGATAATGCAAACTGGGAGCACTGCTGCTCCTGGTCAGTGCTTTAACCCCTTGGCCACCAGGGTGTCCCATTTCATTTACTTACCTCATGTGATGCATTAATGCTTTAGAGTGCATGTGTAAGTCTCAATATGCCACCCTTTTTTTACCGTATGACATTTGGAGTTTGTGTGCGTAAGCCTTTCTTATCTATGCTGAACCATGGTCTGTGCTGAATCAGCAGCGGGATGAAGCCACTTCAGGCATTTCAGATGGATCGTGTATTGTCAGCACCCATAAAGATGAAATGGGAGCGTGTACATTGGTAACGTGGTCTGCTGCCGTGTGTCATCTGTTTTTTTTAGGCCACGCTCAGGACACAAGGGCACAGGATCTGAATCAGCTCTAGGACTACAGACAGATCAAGCCCAACAGGCTCATTGTATTGGCAAATAAAGGCATTAGGGGCCTTGTTGGTATAGGAAAGCCAGCCACCCATTGTCCCTGTCCTCTCCTTCCACTGTAAACCTGGTACAGACCAAGGCTGGGTCCACCCCGTTAAATAAGCATAGGACTTGTTTAATAGTTATTGCTGCTGTGCTCTGCCTGACTTGTTGGATCGTTATGCAGATGTATTCTATTCTGTGTAGGGGCCAAGGCAGGTAAATGAACTGCATAGGGCAGTAAATACTCATTCTCCATGTCTCCACTTATGAGCTGTGGCCCTTGTCCATGTTTCATCAGGCCAGGGCCCGTTTTGGCACATAGCCCTGTAGTATAGCAAGTTATGCATTATGGATATATTTGTTAATACTCATAATGAGTCATGCATAATAAGAAAATTGTATTGAAATACATGAGAGAAAGATGGCTGGTGTAAGCCTGAGGATGTGATACTTTCTAACTCCAATCATAAAGAAACTGCAATGGTTTAATAAGATCATTACATTTCTGATGTATATGCAGTATTATAAAAAAAAAACACAAAAAGCAAAACAAAGCATGACAGACACAATGTTTTTACAATTAAGCTAAAGTATGAAACCAATTGTGAAGGTATGAAGGACAGAGCTCCATGGAGGAAGCTCTGGACTGCCTCCATGTTTGTCCATAGTAAGAGGACAGCAAGGTTTGGGCATGAATGCAGGCAGGATGCCCGCCTGCTATAGGCTTGGAGCATTTCCAAATATTAACATCGACAGAGACCTCTGTGCCTTATGGCTATAGCAGATGTCTCTCTCTGCTACACTCGATCAAGATCATAGACCGTCTAATCGTTATGGAGATTGAAGGCCAGTCACTGTGTGTGAAACACTAAGAAAGCTGTATCTGTTTATTTCTCTCTCTTGCTTGAACATATTACTGTATAATGAGATGTGTGCAGCCTAAGATGAAGTCGCTGGACTTCAGAAGGTGACACACTGCCAAACAAAACAATTGGATTATGAGCTTAAAAGAAAGAAGGCACAGAAATGGTGCGCCAAGAATAGTGACATTAGGAAAATCGCTTCATTCAGGCAGTAAACAAAACAGTTTGGTCTGTCTCACACCATGATTTTTTACAAGTGTCTACTCCATTTTCATACATGGCGGCTTGCATACTGTAATTCAATAAGTGCACACATAAAATGAATTTTGTCTTTAAGGTGTATGCATATATTTGTGTTTGTGCAAGAGCACTGTCTTATCCAATATTGGTATCAGGTCCACACTGACGTAATTCACTCATCAGATATTGGATTGACATTACCGTTCCACAAACAAACCCAGATTCTATAGTTTAATTTTTCAGTTGGCCTGGATAGAAGCAGTTATGAACACTGCAGAGCAGTATAGAAGAGACTTGGTGTTCACAGAATGCAACCTAAGAATAAAGGGAAGGCACCACCCTATGTCCTGATTGCCAATATAGTCTGTTAAAGTTGTGAGAACAGCCGATACCCCACAGGAGCTGCCTGTGAGTCAGAGCAAAAGAGACGAGTGAATGTGCGCTTTACCCCTCATTCAGTTAAGTCCCCCTTTCATATTTGCTTTTGTACTATTAAATGTGAGGAGATGGTGTGGCTCCATATAGTAACTACAAAGGCACCAGAGAAATTGATAGAGGCTATATTCTGAAAAGGAAAGAGCCTTTCATTGGAGTTGGTAATTTGTTTCTGCCTTTTATTTGGTTTATTTGGATTAATATGTTGTATGTTTTGGTTGCCGTGTATTCAATTAAAAGATTATGGCTCACCCCTATTAGTTAATCTAGCTCGACTGTTCCACCTGATATCATAAACTCTTGATGCAGTCAGAGACTGAAACAGACATCTGTTCATTTGTTTTTACCCTCTGTATTTGCCAGTTGGAGACTCAATGAGGCTGCCAGGGACTGGAGACCCCCTGTGTGCTGCAGCCAAAGCTAAAACAGGAGGATTGCTCTTAGCTATGGTCATGTTGTATTTCTTCTCAGGCTAGTAGACTTACAACCTCTGTTTTAGATGTTTTTTTTTTAAATAAGAAATTCATTCATTTTTGATCTCTGCATGCTGTTTGGGTCAGCACAACTCCTTCGTAGAAATTATTGGGTTTTTCTTTGAAGCCACACTCAACACCTATGGCAAATTTTGCTTTCATTTTTGTATATATTTTGCTCTTTTAATATAAAGTGCTATGTGGTTTATTAGCATTTTGTGTAACTTTGCATATAATACTGTATCTGTATCAGTCTTGCAACTATCCAAATTTGGGTATTGTTTTTAAATGGGAACTTAGAGTTAGATCAGTGCAAGTCTAGTTCATACTGTATGAGTACCATTTACACTCAATTCAGACAATGACCTAGTGTTCCCATACTAGCATATCTAGTGGGGGTGAACTGTATTTCAATATTTGAATGTTCAAATTTTTTCTCCTCTCCTTAGTTTATCTGTCGGTTTGTTCATGTGGGCTATATTTTCTCATTGTAGTGATGCCACATTTGTATAAAATGACAATGAGATTGTATGCGTTTCATCTCTCTTTTCTCTGTCTACCTTGACTCTTATCCCTAATTTACTTTGCCAAGTCATCTTACTATCACAGCACCTTTGAATGTAAATTAGTTTTCTGTGTGTGTGTGTGTGTGTTTAAATGTTGTTCTAATAGTTGGATCTTTCTGACTTGCGTGAAACCAACCATCCAAATTGCACTACCACATAGCATCACATGGTCATAGGGGCTTAGTGAAAGAACAGTTAATAGTGGTGGTGCCTTTCAGGCTCTATGTGTGTTTTTCTTTGAGGACTTGGTTAAATTTGGATCAAGTGTTAAGATATAAGATGTACATGTTTTATAACAACCGATTTCTTAAATTGAATTTTGTGTCAAAAGGAGTCCATTAATTGAATACATGCCTCTTTTCACTTCAAAATTGCACATGCATTATGTCAGAATATATTTCAGTGTGTTGAGTGTCTTATCTGTTCCTCTCCTGAGACCAGAATGACTGGTGGGAATGAAAGGTTGAAATTGGCAATTGTAATGTAACATAGTCTCTCAGCGGGGGTTGTATGTCACCTTGCCTAGAAAAAAAAATGTTTTCAGAGCTACAGTATATGTACACTCTCTTACCGTGTGGTTTTGTTTTGTATCATGGGTAAGCAGACATTCGGATGACTCCTGCCATTTCTTGGAGAGTGTGCCTCTTAACTCTGGCCTGTGGTGGCAGATAAAGTGATTAGGAAAAAATCATGTGCTCAATCATTTTTGATAAACAAGAGATTGATGTTGCTTTACCAAGTGTTGAGGAAAGGGCACATCAAAGAGTTAAATGTTGCAGGGGGATTATATTAACACCAAACATCAGACAATAAGTAAAAATTCAACATAAGAAAATGGCAATAACAGAAACAATACTGTATTTTTTGGACTATATGTCGCACTTTTTTCATGGTTTTGACTGGTCCTGCGACTTATACTCAGGTGCGACTTATTCGCGCAGTCTCCGTGCTGTTGTGTTGCATTGCAGAGCATCACGGAGCGTTTGCAGTCAGCTGCAGTACTGTCATTACGGTCTTTTGTCACTCACTCCTGCCACACATTGTATTTCTCACACTGAAAAAAATATAGGCTATAATATATTGTGTAGCGCAGGACAACTGGCCAAAACCACTATGTCCGACTGTCTGACCTCAACCCTGAACACACCTGTAGCTCTCAGCAGCAACGCTTGCATAACACAGACAAGCTAACAGTGATGACAGGACTCTCTCTCTCGCATAGTTATCTGAATAACTGTTAATATGTTCCGTTAATATATCAGACGCCTATTGTTCTCTATTCTATTGTTACTATCACTTGCCTTTCAAGATGAAATGTCTGTTCTTGGTCTGGGATTTTATAAAATTCGACTTATAGACCAGTGCGACTTATGTTTTTTTCTTCTTTGATATATTTTGGCTAATGCGACTTATAGTCCGGAAAATACGGTATATATTATTTGGTGGATATTGACATGATCAAGTTTAACCACATCACCCAGCATTAACTTATAGTTTTCCCTGGTATAGTGAAACCTCAGTGTGGTGAGAGCTAGCATCATTGTCTTGGAATTGTTTTATTGTTAAGCCTGCTACAAGAAATGCAGCATATCTGTCATACAGAGTAGCAGTGCTTTGTTAGCAATGTTAACTATTGTTCAATAAATTTTATCTACACAACAAAGCATATTCTTCATATTTTTGTCAGTGGAGTCCTTTTGAGTATTGCCATATAAGGATGTTATAGTACCTGGGGAGTGAACTGCAGGCTCTTACTGTTGATTATGCAAGCCAATGCAACTCCAAACTTATCACAAAGATAGACGATACATTTTACTGTACCATACTTTCCTTTAGTATATTTAGACTATGAATATATTTATTTCACCATCTATATCAAGTATCTTTGGCACAAAAATTTCCTTCGGGAGAGATTATTAGTTATCTTATTTGCACAATTTGCAAGACTTACTTATGCTTGCCAAAGGCACGACTGGGGTATTCCAGCTATTAGCAATAAGAAAATAGACTTTGAATTTTTTTCCCCTTCATGCTCCTGCTGACTGCAGTCAAGCTCCACATATCTACAATGAAGGTGAAGGAGAGGAGAGCAGTGGAGGGTATAAAGCAGCAGTTTGGGGGAGGGGTGAATAGAACATGTCTATAGTGCAGAGAGAAATCTTAGTGCTCCTTGGTGTGAAAAGAAGGCCGGTCCAAGACTGCAGTGACCAAACTTCCTTAAGACAGGTCATAAAAGAACCTAAAAGCTGGTCTGTGTGCATGCAACTGCCTATAAGTGTAATTGACTGCGGTAATCAACATTGCATGGTACAGCTAAGGACAGCCCAGTGAGGAACCTGCCGTGTGTTCATAGTATAATGGTGAGTGAGGCCTTTTTGTAGAAAATATAAGAGGGTTAGTGGTGAGGTGCAGATACTGTTTGACTGCCAAGGTGGTGTTGAGGATGACTAAAACGGTGTTTCTAAAGCGCGCGTGTGTGTAAAAGACCCTGTGTGGGTCTTATGAGTGTCATAATGCAGTGCTTGGAGCTAGAGAGCTGCACAAGTAATAGCCTTGCTCAGACTAGATAATTAGTCAAATGCTGATTTCTCTGACTCCCATAGGAACAGTGCCACCAAGGCTAAATATCACCCACTGAAGTGGTGCTTATCTCTGTGTGGGCTGGATAAAATGGCAGTATTATATAGCATGTGTGTCTATATGTCAGTTTGTGTATTGAGGTGTACATGGTCTATTTTTAAGCTACACATTAGAAAACATTTTCTTTTGGAAATTAGGTTATTTGTAGTGCCTCATACTTCACACTTTTGTGTTATCATTAACTAACACGCCATGGTGAAGTATAACACTGTTGGAGCCAGCTGTCAAACTGTCATCCTGTCACCCTCATGTTGACTTCACATTCACTGTCAATAGAAGTATATAAAGCTCACTCTGATGCGAATGCATTCCTAACCTTCAGTCCCTTTCCTTTTTTGTGTGTCTGTGTTTATTGTGCAGGAGCTCCAGTTTGAACGGCTAACCAGGGAGCTGGAAGTGGAGAGGCAGATTGTAGCCAATCAACTGGAAAGATGCAGACTCGGGGCCGAATCGCCAGGCGATGGTAGCAGCAGGTAATGAGAAGATGGACACAAACAGCCACGATCCAACACATGGCTTTTTCATCCCTCACAGCAGTGCCCATATTCTATAATGTAACCTTATGGCATAGTGATGAGGAACCCGGTGTGCTCACATCTGATTGGACTGTAAATATATTCTCCTCCTGTCTATTGTGTCTGTTGGAGAAATGGAAAAATGGAGAGAATTCTCTCGGTGTAATCATGGTCACATCATTCAGTAAATTAATTGTGCCAAATTTAGTCCTGCTAATTGACATACATCACCCTTAACTTGAGCAGAAATTAAAATTAAATGCATCTCAGTTTCTAGGGAAAATAATGAGCCAGTGTCTATTCGTGACAGTACATGCTTGTGGGTGTGCATAATACTGGGGTATTGTAAGCTCACTAAAGTACTGCTGTCTGTGTAGAGTAGCTTCTGAGTTTGGTCTGGGAAGTCATTCCCATTTCATCAGCTGAGAATCGAGGCTTCTTGATCATCACACCTCAGTGACCACACATTCTGCTATATCTCCTGTGGCTCTGACATAAAGAAGTTCATTTGTACAGCTCAATACAGTACATACAGTATCCCAATGGGCTTCACAGGCCTGATACCAGCCTTGTATAATAACATGACCTGATGGTTTGCCTCAGTGCCACTTTTCAAAAGAACCAGAAGATGTTGAGATGCAGCAGTACACAGAAATGTCATTAACACTGACTAATAACAACTACATCAGTGGTAGTTATTTGCCTATGCAGTATAAGATGTGCTGATAACATACTAGAGGCTTGATGATTACCCAAATTGCAGAAGGCTCCTGTTGACTACATCAGTTTCTTCTTTTATCATTCCTTTTAGGAATATTTAAAATGTATCCACTGACAAGTGTCTAAATATTTCTTTATGTTGGGCCATATTTAAAAAATAATATGGCCAACTCCTGGAAGTTTTATTTGCATATTGCTCATAAATAGTCACCTGATATGCAGCCTGACACTAGGTTTGAACTGCACTCACTCTTCAATGAACTGTGATATAATTGGGATATATCTGGGTGTATGACACTTAGTCTCAACAGGGTCTATAATGACTCTGTTTCTGGCTTTGTGATAATAAGCCCTTTGCCCTTTCATGATGCATTCTTGCACTCCAGCCTTCATGCCTACAAAATAAAACACCCACCTACTACCAGCAGATTACAGTACTCAGGAGTAAGAATGTCCATTTCCCCTTTTTTCCTTTTCAGAAGGGTACAGGTATAGAGTAGCTTCAAGTGCCACCAAAAAGATCTGGACAAAGGCTCTCTGAAAATACACACAACCAGGCTATTTACTTTCATTTCCTTTTTTTTTTTTTTTTTATAAAGAACTGTATTATAGACCTCAAATTCAGTGATTCCATCAATACCAGAGATCATGTTTGGAGATTCAAGTGAAAAAAAAGTCAAAATGCCAATAAATATTGAACAAGATTTTGACATATAGCCATCATAAATACATCCACTGATATAGTTACAAGTTCTGCCTTCATTGCAGTGAGTTACTATGAAAGCTATCATTCATAGCTTTCATAGTAGCACTATCATTCTCTTGATGTTGAGTGGCTGGCCAATACTGGGTCTACCATTATAAAATTTATTATTGTTTTCCTTTGTATAATACACACAAACTTTAAATTTCTCTGTTCTTTTTATGCATTTTATATGCTTTCAGTGAGATGCCTTATTTCTTTAATCTGCTCCCGTTTGTAAATTTGATTAAGTGATTTTAGTTTCCTTATGCCATGCTATACTGTTTTTACATATACATTTGCAATTGCAAGGATGTTTGGCATACAAATAGCCACGCTTAAAAAAGTAGTCATTGGTTCTTATTCAACCAATTTGTAATTGGTTGAATAAGATTTAAATATTGAGGTTTCTCCATCATACATCTTCCTATCCATTTTATTGTCATTATATACTGATTACAAACATCTCTCCCACCAATTTTCCACACTTTTCAAAAAAGAGAAAAGTTGTTACTGTTACCATTGTCTATGCTGAATAAAAAGAGAATTATATATATAAAAAACATTTTAAAGTACATGTAAATGTCTCTACCTTTCCCACTGGGGGACTGGTAGGCATTCAGCACCTCCTAGGGACCCTGTAAAGAAAACTTGCAGCACCACATACACCTTTTTAAAAGCCAGACAAGGACAAATGAAATGGCTGTCAGTGGACATTTGTGTGTGAATGGAGATTAGTTTTAACCATTGAGGTCACACTGCTAGGCTCAATAGCTCAGCAGGATGGCAGCAGAGGTGACAGCACACTTAAAGCTTCAGATGGGAACCATTACATTTCATGACACCTCAGAAGTTGACCACCCCCCGCATTTCTACGGGCATGCAAGGGGTGGTCATCAAACTTGACCTCTGGCAAAGATGCAACCTCCCTACTCCCTAAGACAGTCTCTTACTTGCCAAAGAGAATGATTGGATATAAAGGTTCTTGTCAGGGTTAGGCCTGTTGTTTATCAGCATCAGCAGTTTTACAATGGCTTTACACTGCCAGCTTGATAGCCAGCCAGTCGGCATGCAGCACGCATGGTGCATCATCATTATGGCAGCCATTCTTCCACTTCATCTGCCATGGTTCAGTGGAGCACAACTNTTAGATGGAAAACATTACAGCAGCTGCAACATAGGTGCTTGATAGTAGTGAACAGCAATTAGACAATATTAAAAAGAAAAGGAAAGGAACCCTACTCCGAGGTCAGCCTTGGAAAAATGACTTGGAAAAATGCTTTCCTTCTGATCAAAAAGTATTTTCATAGGTATTACCAAGTTGAAATTATGAGGTGACTATTAAGATCAAGATGTCTATTGCTTGTTCTCAATTTTACTTTTCTGCAGAGACCTTAGATATTATCACTTGGTGATGCAACATTACCGTAAATAATCCTTTTTATATATATATTATCTCAGTTATAGTTTTAGAAAGCTGTGAAAGCATATTTTTTAATTTTATAATTACTTTTATAGTTTAAGTGCATTTTATAAGAATTCTATATTAGGATTTAAAAAAAAGTTTGTAGTGCGTCTCTCAAAAACTGTTAATTTCTTGTACCAGGATTTATCTTGAGCAGCAGTCCGTAAAGAAAGTATTGGTGAAACCCTGAATAAACAGAGACTAACAGGAAATCATATATTAAATTGAATGCTTGAGCACTCCTTTCAAATAGCACTGGAAAGAAACTCTCTCAATCATGTACCAGGATGAGGAGGAAAATTAAAGGGACTATTTGTAAAGGCATGCTTAGTGACTAGCACAGGGTCGTCCAGTGTTAATGTACCAGTTCATGTCTGAGGCGGTGGCAGAGTAACATACCGGCCAAACAATCTTCAGTGCAGCCCAGAACAGCAGAGGAAGACGCTGTGCTCACTGTGTCATTTTACAGATGTTTCGGCCATTCTTGCTCTTTTCCATTTGCTTACCTGACCTGCACTTCACTGTAGAACTTGAACCGAATTCTGTGGAGGACGAGGAAGAGCAGGGGGTGAAAGCACAGCATGTGTGCATATCTTCCTCTGCTGTTCTGGACTGCAGTGCAGACAGTTTGGCCGGTATGTTACTATATCGCCGCCTCAGACATAAACTGGTACTGCAACACTGGACGGGCTGGCGCTAGTCAGTTAGCATGCTGATTCTGGAGGGGATCTCTGCAATGGTATGCATATACTTTGGTTAGAAGATGTCAGTGGGATTGTTTCTGCACTCTCCTTTGATTTGTAGAGTTGATTTTTGAATGCATTACACTTCAAAATGAGGCAAATAATACACATAGTCCCTTTAAGAGGAGCAAACATGCCACAGGGTGGACTATGTAATTTCCTCCAAGCTTTCACAATGTCTCTTGTATCACTGCTTTGATTTGCAGGCACACTGTACGAACAAGTTGTATAAATTCATATCTGCCCTGCTGTGGCAGTCACATAGCCGCTACACAGAAAGTCGCTGGTGGTACAGCTTGATTGGCTGTATTGATGTTAGCGCCTTTTGAATTTTTGAATTTGTCCCATTCTTGTTACACCAGCAGCTTGGTCCATGTCAGCAGGTATACCAGCATGCTTTGTGGAGTGCATTAGTTGCTTCCTGTGGAGAACGAACAAGTGTGTATTTTTTCACTATTCAATTTGTGTACAGCGGGTCTACACTCCAATCCCGTTGTGAGGGTTTGGTCTAGGCACACACTAGCCAGAGTTGACCTGATTTCCCATCATTGAAGAACAGCTGGTAAAACAATACAGCCTGTTCTTCTATTTGGTGAAATGGGGTACTTCACCAGTAGCTTCCTTGTAGCTTTTCTTGCTGTCAGGAATGGGAAGCCATCTCACATTTCTTGGCCAGAAGTAACATCCATATATGTTAATTGACAAAATTGGCTAGCTCATTAGAAAATAGCAAAATAAAAACTCTAAGCATATTTTATATTGATCCTGATGTCCCAGACACAAGAAAAAAATAATTGTAGTGGGACAATTGATGTTGTAGACCAGTGAGAAAGCTGTTTTTTAAAGTCTCATTGTGTTTAGTTCGGAAGCTCTGTGGTTTGAAGTTTAGTTTCTCGCCTGTGTTCCTGTTTAAATTTTCAGATATCTGCTTTATTTCACTGTTTCCACATTGCTTTCATTTATATCAGTGCTATGTGGCTTAATATTAAAAGCTAGTAAATGGCAAAATCATGTTAATTGTTAAGAATTTATAGAAAATTAAGTGTTTATGACCAAATTAGTGGAGATTTGTTAGCAGTGCTGTTCTTCAATAAAACAGGTTGAGACAACAAAATATGGAGATATTTAAAGCTACTTTTTCAGTGAATCTGTTAAAAATGATTTTAGGAGTAATAGTAGAACACAGAGATAGTTTTCCAGGCATAGACACCTTTTTTATTGGACAGTTATGAGATAGGAAATCATGAGAGAGAGAGAGAGAGAGGGGATGTGACATGCAGCAAACGACCTCCGGCCGTGATTTGAACCAGGTTCAGCTGCGTATGTGGTATGTGTCCAAACCACTCGACTACCTGTGCGCCCCACAGTGAGATTTTTTGATGAAGAGCTGTAGGAAATAGGCTCTTCTGCAAACTAGCGCTCCTCAAACAGGTAAAAAACTTATTTTACCTTGCCATGCTGGGTAAGGGAAAAACACTTACTGCCTGCCAGCTCCACTGGAGTGCTCCCGGCATGGCTCAGCACAACTACCCCCAAAACCATGTAAAAACGCCATTACTGTTTTTGCTGTTTGCTATAATAGTCACAAAGTGTGATTGTGATTCTCTGTCTGGACTACTATTCTCAATCATTATTTTCAGAGAGGCTAAGGGTATGAGATTCTCTTTCTTGTGGAATATATGGGTATGCATTTTAAGATTGTGTCAGGACAATGTGAGCATGTACACTGAATGTGTGTACTCTATGATCACTACTGATTTATCTCTAGATGCTGGCCTCACAGCAGGGTGTTTCAGCTCCCATCAGGATGGAATCCATCCCCTGGCCTTTTGTACTTTGTGACTTAGCATGTTTACTAAAGCTGCAGGTGAAAAACAGCTTCCAGTCACACATCTATATCTTTGTTGTCAGTACTGACAGGTCCTCAAACACAACACTAGCTGTTACCAAGGGCACCTTTAGGTCCTGATAAACATAAACAGGAATGGGCTTTACCATCCTAGTTGCAAACTGTACTTTGGCAGTATACTCAGAAGCTCTAGCTGTTTTATCTCAAACACAGTGACCCTGACCTGAAAAGCCCAAGGAAAGAGTATATGAGGCTCCAAGGTGTCTCATCAGATTATTTCACTCATGTCATTCACTGTGGTGTCTATGGTCACTCTTTAATCTCCTGTTTTTCCTCTGTACAGCTCGTCTGAGAAGTCCCTGCCTTGGAGAACTGCAGGTATGTTAACACAAGCATTAAAATGATTGCTCTTACATGTATTTAAAACATATTTGCTATCTTCTGCATTTATTGATAAGAGTTTCAGAGAATTGGGCAACTTTTGTCACAGTTGATATAGATGAAAAATCTACTACACTGTAGTTGTATAGAGATACATGGTCACCTGCTTTCTTTGAAGCACTAGTTAAAAACTAAAACACATATATTTAGCTTACCTGCTTATATGTTTGAAAAAAGCTGTCCCTGTATCAAAATATTGATTTTTGCCATTGTTTCACCCTGATTATATTTCCTTGGAGTCACCATTGCCAGACATGCATACCCAAATGCTTATATATCCAGAGTTTACTTTATAAGGCTCACATTAACTGTTAGTGGAGTAGACAGTTCTGCTCAGTATCACTGTGATTAAATACTGAACATATAGCATCAGTAAAACAGAACTATTCATTCCAGTGCTTTTAAATTATGGTTTAATTTTGGCTGTGTGTGTGTCTCATACGGCTATCTTTTAGATTTCCTCAATAATCATTGCTAGCATGAGCTTTTTCAGCCCAGCTTACAGTAATTGACAGCCTGAGGCGTTTTCTTGTTCTAATATTTATCCAAGCTATTTCTGTCCACTCAGACACAACACCATCAGGGACTGAGAGCACAAGTATTTTACTCAGAGCCCTTTGGTCTTTGGTCTCTGTTTGTTTATCATCCTTCAAAGCTCTTCAAGAGAGAAAAGATAATGAATTGAATCTACTAGTGTACTTCATGGCTTATTAATTGCATAGTGGAAGTTAGAATTTTTTGCATTAGTCATTAATCTTTTATTGTCAATCCTGTCAGAGAAGCCTATGGGGGGTTGTTCATATGCATTGGGAATATTAATACTACACAGTTTTCTCATTTGCTGCCCACTGCCCATTTCCTTGCTGAATGCATTTTGCTGTTTTGCTTTGTATTGATTTCTCATTGTGCTATAGATGACAAATGATAGTCAGATGTGGTAATGTGCTTTTCCCCAATCTAAATGAATTAAAGTCTAAATGTGTGGTGCAGAGCGTAATGGGCCATGTTTATCTGCAAGGTTTATTGGCCTCATGAGCCACCGTATGTCTCCACCGTCTGAGAGTTTGGGACACAAGTGTTACTGTGGAAACAAGGCTTTTAGCCGCAGGAAATGTCAATGCAGTCACACCTCATGTCCAGTCAAAGTAGAGGACAAAGCCTCCAGAATAAAAGCTTTCTCTTTGTCTCTTTGTGTTTAGCTGCTTACTCTTTCTAGTCAGTTTTAATAAAATGCATCTTTTTAAAAATCCTGTTAAATACTTTTACCTACAAAATAACAATATATGAGGGAAATACAAATTCCGAGACACAGACAAGCTGATTGTATGTTTGCTGCTTTACTGTGAATTCTTTAGGTTTACCCAATACATTAGTTATAGACAAGAGCATGTATTTTGGGGCTACAGGGTGCTTAGACCACTACTTGTGGGTTACCAAAGCTGGGGCACACTATAGAGATTAACATTACAGTGTAAATATACTGTACAGTTAACATTCTAAGTTTGAAAATGTATCACTGAGATAATCCATATGAGAACTGACAATCCTCTTCTTTTGTGTATTGGTGAGAGACAAAAATAAAAGATTATATTGAATTGCCAAGCATAGGAGACTTAAATGTAAATGCCATAAAATCTCCCTACCATACATGCAAATTTGCAGTCAGTAATGTTTCATTAATGTGATGAGAGGGATAGGGCTTCTTTCTTTCTCTCTTCCTCTTCCTCCCCAGTTCTGGCTTTTGGCATCTCATTTATCAAACAGGGTCAAGGCTTATTATAAATTACTGTGGTCTAAAACGACACACTGTGTGCCAGACATCGAAGTCACAGCCAGAATGTGAAGAGACAAAAGACTTGTTCTGTGATGTCATTACGTAGAGGGACTCAGGAAAGCCTGAAATAAATTTTAATGATTTTTAAATGTGATTTTTTTTTTTTGTGATCCTTCTCTTTACCCAGCGTACAAATCCTTTGCCCTTTTGCTCCTTAACTGTAACAAGGGATGGATATTTTGTTAAAGGTACAGGCAAGGAAAGATATAAGGAAAGAGAGAGTGAGTGGATGAGTGGGAAAGTTAGACCACACTGTAACTGAAACATTAAAGTTGAGGTCAAGGAGCAGAGATGGGCCTTCTCACAGTATATAGGCCCTTCCAAATGTGTATTCTGACAACTAGACCTCACTTGAACCTGCTTGAGTGAATCTCATTTATAAATAGGCAAATGCCCTTAGAGGTCCAGCAGTGGGATCACATGATGCTGTCAAACACACTAAGCCTATGTGTCAATAGATTTATGCAACAGGTCAGCTTAAACAACAAGGTGGCTCCTTCATGGGATTCAACTCTAATTCACAAACCAGCTAGACGGGCAGGATTTGAAAGACCCTGGCTGCCAGTGTTTGCCCCCCTGTTCCCCTCCGCTTGCTACCTATTGTTCTAGCGATTGCACCCAGTAACCCATTGACACCGGTCACGCTCAACCAGATTGTGATTACGGTGAAGCATTGTGAACAGGGACATTAGAGGGCTAATTCCATTTCCTGTTTGCCACACAGATTGTTGTCATGCATGAAGAGAGGGGGTGATGTAAAGAAATGAAACTATTTGGGGAATGACCGTATACAGTACGCAGTTTTCATTACTCTGAAGTGAAATGCTCCCTGATTTTTGCCTGCCCAAATTAGCAGGGCAATAAAATGTAATGACTCCAAATGTACACAAGCATGAAACTAATGTTGCAGAAATTATTATCTGTTATTGTTTATTCTCAATAGCAAATATTGTTGAATGCTTTCATATTGTTGACTGTCGGAGTGTTTCAATCCATAGCCAAAACTAACTAAGTAAGCCAAAACAAAACTCCTCCTCCCTGTGTGACACTCTACGCTGTGATGTCTTCCCAGATGCAGCCACCTCAGGGGAAACCAAGTCTCGGGTGACTGACAGCTCCCAGACGTCCAGCTACCGCATCAGGACTGAGTCAGAGCAGGTGTCTCTGTACTCCCCAGAGCAGTCCTCTCTCCATGAAAGTGAGGGTCTGTTATTACCTTCTCTCTATCTTCTACAGTCCTATTTTCTCAAACTCACATCCTATTTTTCTGGACCCAAAACTGTCCCATTACTTTTATACAACGCTAATTCAACAATAAACTGTCTTTACATGACGATAATAGAGTAGAGGCACTGCTGGGTCTTTGTAATAGTTACATACAGGTGCTCTTTAGATACTAGTGAAGGCCATTTTACACAATGATATGTATTTAAAATGACCAACGCATTGCAACCCATAAATATTTTCATCTCTTTCCTTATCAGCAGCGTCTATACTTGTCTTTTGATGATGCAGAAAATCTTTTTCATTTTTCATTGTCATTCCATACTAATACTTGACACTTTGAGCAGCAGTAATACAACTCATCATAGCTTATAAAAGGCTTAGTGATGTACCATAGACACAGAATCACAGGGTGGTAGAACAGTCATCTCCCTGCTGTGCCATTTGTCATTGGTAATGCTGTCTAGGTAAAGGTCATGTCTATTATGAAACTATTTATAATGTGTCTATCGCCTGTTCCTCTAACCATTCCCTCTCCTCTCTTTCCATTTAATTTTCCCTCTCTTTTTGTAATTCTTTCTCAGGGTCCGCAGGGAATTCACGTAGCTCAACGCAGATGAACTCGTACTCGGACAGTGGCTACCAGGATGCTAGCAGTGGCTACCTCAGCAACCAAAACCTGGGCAAGGGTGAGCTGAGGATGCAGCACTCCTTCCCTGGCGCCAGCCCGAACACAGGCACCCTGATGAGAAACGCCAGGGCTGAGGGCCAGGCTTCAGCCCAGGTACTGCCAGCAACAGCACATTCAACATATTGTTATCAGGAACTAAGAACCCACTCATATCTGTAAAGAGCAATTTTCTGAATAACATTAGCATATATTATATTTTTAATTAAAGTGTTCACCATGTTTGTGAAATGCTATTAATTCATGACAACAGAAGAGAATTGCCTAAATTTCGATTTCTTGTTTATCTGTGAAGATATCAAAGTAATGCTTAAAGGTACATAAGGTACACAGTGCACCGAGACATAATCATGCTTCATACAGCATCATACACAGAGACCACTGAGAAAGCAAATGGCACTGTGACACACTCCACAGGGGATGGAAAATAGAAAATAAATATGGCCTAGAGTAAAGTCATGCCCTGCAATTAAATGGTTTTATGTAATGCTGTTATTTAGCATTTCATTATCTGTGCACAAGACAGTTTATAGCAAAGCGTACAGCATAATTGCTAAGGAATTTTATTGCTCCTTAAGGACTGAAGAAACAAATGCATGAAGCCATTTTTTATTCCTGACTTGTAGGTTCCAGCAGTCACAACAGCAGTGCCTGGCCGTGCAATGAGGAGGGTAAGCTCAGTGCCTTCTCGCTCTCACTCGCCGGCCTACGCCAGCAGTATATCTCCCTCCCGCGGCTCCCTGCGTACCTCAGTTGGCAGTGCCTATGGCTCACCCATTGTTACTGAACCCAAACCCCTCTCCAGCATCTTCTCCACCACCTTGCCCTCTGCCCAACGCACCAGCATCACCGGAGGCGGTGGCAGCAGTTCCCCCTACTCCACCCAGAAAAACTCCCCTGCTGCACTGCGACGCATGGGCTCCACAAACTCGCGGTCGGGAAGCGCAAGCCGCACAACCTCGCCCTATCAGGCTTCTGCAGGGTCATCATCTGGGCGCATGGGTTCGCCTCTGACAATGGTAGAGAACATCAACCCTCCACTTACTAAGCAGCCTAGTCATACTCACTCATCATCTCCAGTCAGGGCTAGCATGACTGCCGTGCCCCAGCACTACAGCTCTACTCTGCCTCGTGCCATGCTCCACAACACCGACCCCTATGGACCCCAGAGTTACGACATTTACGAGAGGATGACGCGACCCGACAGCCTTGCAGGTGCTCAAATACACACACACACACACACACACACACACACACACACACACACACCTGGAAAACCTTGAAAAATCCCAAGAATACATAGAACCATTGATAGAACTAATAGTAAAAACATAAAATGGGTATTTTGTGTAATGTTTCTTAGCATGAAAAACCACTGAATTGGTTTTTCTTTGGTTACCACATAACTACTTGTAAAGAATTTCTTTGAACTTCTTGAATAGAGGATTTGTTAAATATTTAGACAGTGTTATATTGTTTTTTTGTTGGCTGTGTGCTCCGTATACTGAATCTGACAGGAAACATTGAGGTCAGTGGTTGTCCTGGAGTATTGCCAAAACATAATTCCTGCCTGAAAACCAACATTAGCACAAAGAATATAGCAAGTTGCTAATCTTAATAGTCTAGTTGTTAACAATAGAACAGGAAAGCAAATCTACTTGGCTTATGTGGTAACATGTATAGCTAATATGCAGCCATGCAGTATAGATTTTAGGGAGGCATTTAATTGATATTATGAAGATCTGGAACACAAATTAAATTTTTTATGTGTTTTTTAAACATCACACAAAGCCTACCAGCAAAATAAGTTAATGTATTCTTAATGATGGCATAAGTGGCAATTTTTTCCCCATTAACCAGTATGACATTGCTCTCTTGTCATGTTTGTTTGTTGTTTTTTACGGGGGATTATTTGACCTTACCTGAACTAATCAATCATGTCTGACAGCCAGTATTAGTGTAACTTTCAGTCAACTCTGGAGTTTGCTTGCTGTTGTAGTTAACCAGGAATGTTACTTAATGTTGAGAATATGTTGTGTTTATAGTAAATAAGTCATTTAAATTTTTACATGATAAAATGTCTCTGTCATGAAATAATTGAAAAAGCAGAGAAAAGAATTATTACAACGCATAATTCAGTTTTTTTCTAGTCCATTATTTTGATGAGTGCATTATCATGACCACATTAAGAGCACCAACTGAAGAAATATGAGGTGAGTGTACTGTATGCTTGTAATTTATTCAAAACAATTGCAACAATCAGGAAAGACAATTCTTTAAGAGCCCAGCTGCCGAGCTTAGTTTCTGTGTCAGCCTTTTTTGCATTAAAGTCACAAAAAATGGCTAATGTTTTCTAGCCAAACATTTATCTTTTATCTGCATTCAAAGTTGTAGCCCAACAGTTTATCCAAACAGCACCAAGAAGAGACCAAGTTGTGTCAAAGAAAACATTTTTATTTTCCTACCCCAAAAGAAGCACTTATTCAGAAACTCACTGTATTATTGTTACAAGGCTAATGGACTGTTTTCTGCTTGACCTTATGCTGCCTGGGAATATCATCAGATGCCCTGGTTGATGATGACGTCCAAGGTGAACATTTTTTGGTTGTTGTGTTTTCCCAGTTTCCTTTGTGTATTGTGATTGTTGGTGATGCATGCGCATACATGGCCTTTTATTTGTTCTTGGGTTAATAACCTAATTGCCATTTTTACCATTCAACATTCACCCGTTTTTATCATAATGTTGTCAGATGTTGTCCTGTAGTTTAACCACACAATCTGCAGGCTAGGTCAAGACAATGTGGTCAACAGCTTCATCACAGTATGTTTTTCACATGTCTAGTCAATTTCAAGGTCAGAGGTTAATTCAGCTTTTGATTGAATTTTACACAAATCATATTTTAGATTGCTCAGAACAGCTTTGACATTTAAGCCTTAACCAAGAAATAAAACAATATCATTAAATATCACAAATAAAAAACAACTGCATAAGATAAGTAAATAAATTAGAAAAATAACCTTGCCTCTGTTTAAATAGAACTCTCACGAGACGTTTGTTTCGTTCTTGAATCAGCCATGCTGTTAGTTCTGTAAACTCACAGTACCTTTTTCCAGATAGTGGAAGAGGTTTACTGTCTACTACTCCTGCAGCAAGTATTAATCTGCTCTTCATCGAACTTTAGAGATCAGACCATCTCAGAAGCACAGACATTGTGTGACTACTACTGCTACAATATTTTTGTCTTGTGGAGTTTTATTATTGACCTTCGTCTTCACGTGCGTTTGTGCTTCTGCTTCCGTCAGCTGCACAACACTGTTGCTGTTGCTTGATTGGATGACTTGGCATAAAAACAGTTCTATTTTGTAGAAATTACTCTTAACTGTTAATCATTGTTATTGAGAGATAATTGTGCTCATTTTCAAGATTGTTTTATTGCTTATCCACACACTACACACAAACACACACTGCTGCTATGACAAATGATGTCTCAAGTGGACACAAATGGGTTTTCTGTCTCTGTCCTCCTAAGCATTGTCAAACAAGTTTGCCTCTCTCTCTCTGGTAGACCATCTCTCCCATGTTGTTGTCCTCTCATTTCTCCCCCAGTGCTTCACTCTTTTTTTTTCTATTTTCCTTCCATCATTAGACAAAAGTGTTAATAGTTGTTTTGAATGGCCACACTCAAAGGCAGTGTAAAAAGACAGCCGTCACAGAGAGCAGCGAGACATGATAATCAACTAAATATGGGGAAATGGCACACAATTTCAAACAGTCTTTCTTGGAAGGCATTCATAGTGTTGCACTTTATATTTGTAAAGCTGAAATAATTGTGTGAAAATGGAGAGCTAGAAAGGGTCTTTATGTGTCATCTCAACACGCCTGGCCAACTGCTGCGTCAAGTGGGTGAAAATGTTGGATGATCTGTTCTGGAAAGTTCAAAAATTGTTGGACACACACCTCCCATTTTACATGTCAGAAAGGGGAGGGGGAGTGAGGGTCCAAAACTGTTCAATCATCTGAGAAGTGGTCTTGATACTGGTGCCTTCTCTCTACCCCCCCCCCCCCCTCCCCTTTCGCGCTGTCTCCCTTTCTTTTGCGTACACTTCACTGGAGCCTAGCCTCTAACACAATCAGTTGTCACAAGTGTTCGATGAGGCATTGTACAAGGAATCAAGACAATCACATGATCAGACTCAATTTCAAGCATTTAGCTAACACCATCTGACAGCCTTACCTTGATATTGTAGTTGTTGCTGTAGTTGTAACTATTTATTCACAATATGTTTTGCATCTTCTCCTCACTTCACCCTGGCTCTGTCACACACATTTTGTGTTTTTTGGTTTTTCTTTTTTCTATCTTTGTTCAACAGACTGCTTTCCCTTTTTTCTGTGTTTTCTTTCCTACTCCCCTCTGCTTCTTTCTTTTCTCTTCCCAACTATTCTCCCTCAATCAACCAGGCTCCCTTTGATGTGCTGTCACTGGCAGGAAGTCATACCTTTCCTCTGCTGCAAAATGGGAAATTAAGACAAATTGTCTCTGATGTGCTCATTACACTCAATTCCCATTTTAGAGCACAGTGGGACAAAGAGAGAGCAGTGGAGAGATGGTGTGTTTGCATGTGTGGCCACCATAGTTTTAACTGTTGGTACACTCAATACTATGTATAATGGTTTTCTGGTGATCATTCCAGTTCTTACTGTGTGCTGTTTGTTTGTAAAGGGGTTTTTAGAGTTATTTTTGTCGAGGAATGCAGTCAGCTGCATCCATTTAAGTGTTTGTTTCTCCAGAGTAAGCATGCGCCAAGCCACCACCGCCCTTCATCGAGCTTGTGCCAAGTGTAATCTGTTAAAGCCACGGTGAGAGGGCTGAAGGAGGAGAATTAAATGACTATAACGCACTAGAAATGTGGACCATTCATCCTCAATTGACAGCAGTATGTTATTTCTTTCTCTTTTTTGTTACAATTTACAGATGCTTTTAGAAGTGACTGTGGCCCTCCTATCAGGGGAGCAGAATAAAAACGGCAGGCGGATTAGACTCTTCTAAGGTTTTCAGCAGTCATCCTGCTAAGAGAGAGAGATATGCATGAAGGCTCCTGTGCCTGGGAAAGTATGTCCCTCTCACTTGGTCACAGCTGTGCCAAAAACAGTGTTTATGTGGCCAGGCTTTACATGGGATGAGAAGTCTCTGGTGGTCGTAGATGGCCTCATTAACCCTCTCTTCATTTTCATCCCTTCTTTCTCTCTCCATCTTGTATTGTCTCCTGCTTTATTCTCTGGTTCTCCGGCCTTTTCCTTATGTCTTCCCGCTACCTCCTCCTCTCTCACATCCTCACCACCTTCAAACCTTTCAACAAGAGAAGCTGAACTGACTTCCTGCCAAGCTGCTGCTAGTTGCTATTGTGTGCTCTGCCACAGATTTAAAGGCTTCCTGGGCTATTGAATGTGCCATTACAGCACACAGCAGCAGCATTACTCTGTTTTATCCCTATCCTGCACTACCACATGCCTGCCATCTCAGAGTACTTCTTCATATGTTGTCTACAGTTCACTACAACCCTTTCAATCTTCAAAACTGTTTCATTCTATAATAAAAGCTATTGATAAAAGTCTATAATTTTGCACAATTGACCCAATATTGTGAACCTGCAGTATATATTCCAGCAACAGTGAGTTCGTTTAGCAAAAAACCGTGAGAGTCTACGCTTAAAGTAAAAATACATTCACCCTGGAGTGACTAAAATCCTCTAAGCTGCTCTAAAAGCATTACACCGAGTGGCTTAATGCTTTTATTAAATTATGTTTTATGTAAGTATTGTTTTTCCACCAAGAAATTCCTTAACCATGTCTAACAACCTGGTAGCAGGTGTGGAGTGGCCTTGTAAATTAAACAATGCAGAGTGGCCTAGAAGGAGAAGGGTTGCTATTGGAAGCAGCTACCCTGTGCATAGGCAAGCTAATCATGCTCTTTAATATGTATATATAATTTTTTTTTCCTTTTTAAAGAAATGATGTGGTTGTTAAAACACAAACAATAAATCCTCCTTTAAACACCTCAATACACCAAAAAACACATTAATGTAACAATCAAGAAACGAGCAACAAAACATTAAAATGCTTCAACTTATAACAAGTTTCCAGAGCCTTGTTTATCACACTATCCATTTGACTGGGTTAAATAGATGAGATCAAGCATAACAGACAACCCTGGAAACTAACAGCCAGCCAGTGATTCAAATGACATTTGGAGAAAACCTTTATTTAAAGTATGTGTGTAATGATGAACAGTGTGCAGAATATGACATAAGAACACTTTTTTCACATTCATCTGCTCATTAAGTTTCTCTATGCTCACCTTAAATCTGAGCTTAAGATTTGCACAAATATGATTTGTGATAACAGTAGATTGATACTTTATAGATAAATTAGATAGATACTGTATTTATCCCTGAGGGGAAATTAAACTGCAGCATAAAAAGCGCAAAGGACAAACACACGAATGCACACACACACACTCAAAACAAACAACGAAAAGTATTTTTGTAGCTTGGTGATCAGCAGTTTGCACCAATTGTGCTCGGCTTTCCAAAGGTGTCCATCCAGGATACAGTACACAGCAGAGTAACGTTTGCATGCACATGCCTCTCAGGCCACGACTCCTGCCTGGATCCACAGCAGCTTGTCAAGGCTTCCTCCTGCTGGGCCTAAAGACCCATGGGGAACTCCCAAATACAGCCAAGAGGGCCCAGAATTGCCCAGGAGATGACACAGGAGATGGCACAGGAGAGTGCCCAGGAGACAGCGCAGGCAGGCACTTCGATATCCAGATGCACCGGGAAAAAGGCAGGCTGAATCGCGATAAGACGCGGAGGACAATGTGAGAAGCCAGCTTCCATGTCCCATCCACTGCACGATGAGAGGCAGTACACCCGGCTTGCACCTTATTTTCACTGTGTGTGCTTCACTCCTGCTGGGATGGGATGTCTCCACTGGGATGGGGTCTCTGCAGCCAATCCCGAGCACAAACGATGCAACTGCAGTTCATTCCAATCAAAAAGTTCAAGAAAAGCAAGTGCAAAAACAAATGCAGAAAATACACACTGCTCTAAAGGACGGCACCTAACAAAAAAAATCACTAAAAACACTACAGAAAACACTAAACAACAAAAATACACAAAAAAGTGACCAAAAATACACGACAAAAATACACTATATAAAAGATTACAGAGCTGCTACAACAGGCTGCCAGCCCAAAGCAGCGCCATGGCAACAATAGTAGTAGTTATAGTTGTTATATTAATAGTAGTTATTTAACAACTATAACTATCACACTATTTTGGAATCAGTCATGGTCAAGTGTCCAGCTTACATACTGTAAACATGATGCAGAAACATGAAGCCTCCAGTGCTCATATACTGAGAATAGACAGCTAAGTGTGTCCAGCAATTCATCTTGAAATAAAAAATATTTGCACATTCATAGATTCTGGTTCTCTTGTGTAGTCAGAGGATGTAGATGTTTGTTTTTATTAGAAAAACAACATCATTTATTCATCATTATTATTGAAAGCAGAGTATTTCTCCAACCGCGTAGAGGGTCTTTAAAATGGCACAAAATCTTAGGGCATCCTGGCGGTCTAATAGTTAAAGGCACATTACCAAACCAACACATCCCAAGTTCTGTTGCTGGCCAAAGGACCCCACTTGTTTGTCACAGCTCATTTCCTGCTCCACCTGCTGGCTTCTCTGAATTTACTAACTGTGAAATAAATGTAAAATGCCCAAAATTCTAATAAAAAAAGAAAGATGTGACATAATCTTTCTAGTTAGATTTTTGTCAACACTGCTTAAAATAGAATAGTTCGCACTTGTGCTGCAGTTAAATACATGCAATAGAATATCTGCAAACCTGACATTCACTGTTCAGATTTCAAGTAAATGTAGAATGGTACCATTTTGGTATGAGATGCTTATTTATTCACAGATACTGTAAATTTAATATGTGCGTTTATCACCTCAGTCTTTGGCCATGTTAATCCCCAGTAATATGTCAGGAAGGATACAATTCAACAGGGATTTCCCCTGAACCTCCACATGACCACTCCACCAAAGCAAACGGTAAGCAACTATTTTCACTCAGCATATAAAAATAATTTGGGCTCACCATGACTACAATATCAGCCTGTCAGTACTCCTGTTAAATTAACACCAATCATTAATTAAGTATTTTGATTCTCATAAGATTTCATTATTCGGTAACTTATTGGCTGAGGCTTTTGACCAGCTGCCTGATGCCGCTCAGAGCTCACTTGGCTTCTACACTTCTGAAGACTTCAGGGGCCAGTCTTGGTCTGGTCTGGTATCTGCATCTGAAATCTTTTCTTGCCTTGCCACCAGAGACCCTCTGCTCTCAAAGGAGGCAAATGTGCTTATGTATTAATGTCCTCTGTCACAGACTGTGACAAGAATCCCTCATTTAGCTTGTTCTGCATGGCAGAATTGTGGTTAAGCAGCACTCTACATCTGAGCTCATGCAGTTGGAGAGGACCCAAGTGATGTCTGGAGGCTTGTGAAATGTGCAATGAGCAGTTAGTTGCCAACTGTATACCAGTCCACTGGGGTTCACAGTTTAGTGAGCTTCACTGATGTGAGTCTCAACACAAACATAGACATGTAGAACACTTAACTATGTGGGTGTGGTTGACAAAAGTGGACATTAAAGAAAGTAAACATTTTCATATCCATTGTTTTCTGCTTTTCATTGTATTTGCATCTTGTGCATCTTTGAATGAGAGTGGCATCCACAAGTCCTTTCTGCTGTCTTCAGACCTTTACAGTGAAAGCATGACCTTTACCATGCCCCTTAATAAAAATTGTCGTTTCACATTAGCCCCAAGTTAAATTTAATCGAGTGATTGGCTGAAACTTGCTGTGTAATTGTGGTCCCTTTTCAAATATTAGCCCTTGCTTAATTTAGTAGAGACTTTGCTGCCTGTTATCCATCTCCTGTACAGCAATATTCACATTGATGTGGTGCTTTTCATCCTGTCTCAAGACAGTTCCATTAGATAGTATTTTGTGCCATCATTATCTTTTAATTAAGTTGGACCTATTATGCTCATTTCCAGCTCTATATTTTTAATGCAGGACTCCGCGAGTAACTTTGCATGATTCACAGTTTAAAAGACTCCTTATACTGGTCCTGTATGCACCTCAGTTCAGACCGTTTCAGCTCCTGTCTCTTTCAGGCATTCCTTCCAATGAGCCCACTCTGTTCTGACTGACCAGTTTACCTGCCGAGGGCAGCTGAATTATTGTCATTTTAAGTTACTGCTGATGAAGACATTCCCTGCTTTATTGCTTCATATTAAAAGCTTTTAAATGACTAAAAAATTACATATTCATCACTGAATTAGCAGAGCTTTGTTAGCAGCACTAAACACCAATCCAAGCAACAAGATCTGGAGATATTGGAACTCTTTCTTCAGAAGATCAGTTGAAAGTAATGCAGGGAGGAATGGTACAAGCAGAAACAGCCACAGTGATGATATTTGATGAAGAGCTGCAAACAACACAGTGTTCTAGCTTGATTCACATGCTCCAGACATGGCTCAGCGCAAATATTCCCAAAACAATGGATGCACTGTGTATAAGGAACATGACCATTTAAAGAAATCCATCGCAACTTGACATCAGTGTATCTCAAAAGTAGAAAAAAATCATAGGAAACCTAGACCTGATCTTTTTTTCATGGGAATTAGATTGACATACATTTACCTAATTATTTGAAACTTTGTCCACAGTTGATATGAACATCTGACAATACATCATTACATATATATGACAGAAAATGAAGAAGTGTATAACAAGTCCCCTTCAATGTTAATTGATTTTATTGTGGATTTTTCCTGTTTTCTGCCCTGTACACCACAGCCATTTGTTACGTCATTATTCCTGTAATTGTCTCAACTTTTTCCTTGAACAACTTCTCACATCTTCAGTAGGAACAAGGACGATATGCAATTGAGGGAAAAGTTGATACTACTACTATTATTATTTCAAAATAATAATAAATGCACATAATTCCGCCAGTCTGTGCAGCAGTGAGAGATAATTGAGTGGAACTCAGTAGTTGGATGATGGAAGCACACATAGTGGATTTATATATATATTTGTTTTATTTCCTTATTTAGTGAACCTTATAAACGGTTGTAATTTTTGATGAACCAAATAGGTTTTAGGGAAAGTGAAAGTTGTATAAATATTTCTGATGTCACTCTAATGTGACTGATGACATTGGACAATTCAAATATTACACCCTGATTAAAATATAATCAGTGATATGATCCAGATTTTTTTATAGCTCTTAATCCTGCCATAGCAATCTAATGACTTTAACTATTAGGTTAATCAGAAAACAAATGGGGATCTAACTTTGTCTTGTTGGTGGCGAGTTACAGTAGTCGAATGAATTCGGAAAAGTACTATAGTTTAAAAAATGTGTCCATACTTGATGCCAATGTATTGATAATGTATTGTGAGTGGATATATTGCAATATTTTACAATATTGATGTTTTTTATATTTTTCCCTACACCCCTAGTGTTTGTGTTGGCATCAGATTTTTTGAGGTTGGTTGGATAAACAGATGAAGCTGATGGCGTGGTGAGACTCTCATTCCGCTTTTATTGTTTCACATCTGGACTGAATCTATTATCTATCTCCCTCTTTGGAAAGAAGTTTTAATTGGAGTACTCAGCTGTGTTTCTGTTCCTGACCCTGTCAGGTTAGCTTATTGCTGAATACAGAAGCCCAGGCTGCTCTGGCCATGCTCTGATTGTTTCACATTCTTCATGTATCACATTAAAGAGAGTTCACCTTTAACAATAGGCAGTGTGAAGCCTAAAACCAGAATGTTAAAGAGCTAAGATTGTGAAGTATTTTTCCTTTTTAAGCAAAGGAAACAGAGAGAAGTCTGAAGAGAGTGTTTTTTTTGTTTTGTTTTAGCTAGGCGTCCAACACTTTTCAGTTTAATCTGTGCTTATCCATCACTGATCCTACCCAGTAAAGGCAGTGTTTACCATTTGCATCCAGATTTTCTTGTTCCAACAACAAAAGGCCAAAACTTTACAGTGTTAATTTCAGTTGTTCTGTGACACATATTCACAATTTGTACATTGAGTGTACAACAAGACTGTGTATTTAAAGGTTACATTTGAAATATATCTAGCTAAAGTTGTGTATCTCATCTCTTTGTAATGCAGATTAATAATAATGTACAGCGAGAAATTAGCTAAAAGCTCTTCTGTTTTTTTTCTCTTTTGTTCATTTTTTTAGATTTGTTTTAAAATGCCTACCTTCATTGTGTCTACTGCTTTAGGTTCATTTTCATCTTGTGTGAAAATCAACTTGACATCATGCTTTTATTTTTGTCAGGGTTGCTGTGTTGTTGTATGGAATTATATTGCAGACCTTGCAAATCTATGAACTGCATTACCATGCAACAATCACAATAACTTTGACAACAATAAACAGAAACATTGTTCCCTGTGATTCATTACCTAACTAGAAAGAATCAAGTCTGTTACAATTGATTTTCACACCATAACAATGAATGGAAACCAGTTAGGGGAAAAACAAAAAGCATGGTGTGAGCTTATGTGATATGAAGCAAAAACATTGATGTGTTTCCGGAACCTCCCTTTTCTTTAAATCTTTTACCTGTTTTTCACTCTTAATATGTTTTAGACATTTAACTATTGCAATATTGAGCGAAAATACAGCAAATAAGCTGGAAGACATTCCATTTCTTGCGCAGTAACTGTAAGAGCCATGGCATAGAAAGCTAGAAGAAATGCCACTACAGACACTTTGACAAGACATTTGGGGAGTAGATCGACAGGTTTTGACTGAAACATTGACACTTTTGGCATAGTTATACTATTGTCTATAATCACTAGACTGCTCTGTTGCTAGCTGCTTATCCACTAACCTCACTCCTACTTCCACAGGAATACGGAGCTCATATGCCAGTCAACACAGCCAGCTAGGTCAAGACTTAAGGTCAACCATGTCCCCAGACCGCCACATTGCACCAATCTACGAGGATCGAACGTTCCAGGGCCCGTTGTACCGTAGCCCCAGCCACACCCAGCAGGGCACCCTCTACAGGAGCCCCTCAGGTTGGTTCCACATTATTTATATGGTAAAAAGCCTCACATACAGACAACAGCAAACCACCTACAAATTACATGTCACCACCGGAACATAATATCTAAGACACACCCACCCCTGTGTTTTCACTTAATTGCCTCTCATCTGTGTGTGTCACCTTATAATGACATCAAAAGCAAAGTTTGTGTTGCAGGTAAGACAATATGTAAATTAGATTTGCACCATGTTTTTTCTGTGACAAAATCAAAGCTTTTACAGAACATATAAAGGAAAATTGAAGATTTTTACGGAAGATGCTAAGGCTATATGTTCTTCATCTTTGTTGTCACTGCACATTGGTCAACAAAAATTAGAAATAAGTTAAAATAAATAAACAGGAATAAATGATGAACAGGGAGGACTTGATCCATAATGTTCTGTCTTCAATGCTCAAGGGTTAAACTAACCCTAACCCTAAAGGGGCAAACATCCAGCCTGGCTCCGTCCAAAGGCAACAAAGTATTGTCTACAAGCACCTCTAAAACTCATTAATGAACATGTTATATCTTGTTTGCTTAATCCCTACAAAAACCCAAGTGCAAAAACAACAAATTTGCAGTTTTACAGGAGGTTGTTTCCCTTTGTCTGTTTCAAAGCCAGGAGCAGTCACTTCCTGGAACCTTATCATAACAGAGAAACTCAAAAAAGTCTTGAGGAATCGTGTTCTGGCTGTAGTATCATGTCTAACAGTCACATAAGTGAATAGTCTTTCCTAAATGTTGAACATTTCCTTTATTTACAACAAATTGGCGTGAGGATGTGAGAAAATGGGAGAATAATAATTATCTAACTTGTTAGGATTTTTGTAATGACCTTGTGTGTAGACTGTTTGATATATTATCACTGCCCCCACTATTGCTAACTAAATATGCACACAAGTGTTGGCAATTTTTAGAGCTGTGTACAGCTGCTTCTTGGACTACAAATTTTTGTTTTTTACATTTAATATGGGGTCTCTTAACTCTGGTGTTTTGTCGTCCTTGGGGAACACAATTTCCTTGTCCATCTGGCACTTAGTGCTATGTATGTTGTGTCTGCCCTGCCTGCTTTTTCTCCCTCTACCTTTCTGCTTTTCTTTCCCTCTGTCATCCTCTCCTTGCATCCTTCCCATCCTCTCTCTACTGCCAGGCAGAGTGGGTGAGACATGAGTTAATAGGCAGGTACTGATATGTCATCCCACCACAAAGGAGTCCATTACCTGTGTGTCACACTGAGACTGAGAAGAAGGATGAAGGGGCCAGGGGACAGCTTGGTTACCGACATCCACAGCCTGCTCTCTCTGCCTCTCCTGATTTTGGCATTCTCTTCTCATCATCACTCCTGCCGTGGATACGTAGCTTAGCTTTCGCTGACAAACGCTCTGCATGCAGCCTTCTCCTTGGCTCACCAGAGATCTGCTTAGGCCGATAAGTCGACTAATAACTGCTATTGATGCTGTGAAGAAGCCCCACAGACAAGCCGCTATAATGTGTTTATGCCGGCTATATTGAGAAGAAGACAAATGGAGCAGAGCTGAAGGGGGTGTTCAATATGGAGTCTTTATAAGAGCGACTGCACTAGAAAAATCCAATTGTATGCCAGAGTTTTCTTTGTAAAGTTGTGAAATGAAATTTCAATGGGCCATATCCCCCCACCAGCTTTCCATGCGTTTTTTCAGTCTCTTTTGGAAGCTTACACATTTTTTTGTGCAAATGGAAGAACGATTGAAATGTTGATTAGTAATATTGATCCTTGCCTGAAAATGTGAGATGGAATCTAAATATTTCTGATAAAGGTACATTATGTTTATAATTTGTCTTCCAATGTCTTTCTGACAGTGATTTCAGGAGATAACCATATGGCAGAGTAGCACTGCTGCCCAACACACAAGTGCACTGATGTGAGAAATTGTGATTTTGGAGCAGCCCCATGAGTTGACGTCTTGGTTTCTGGTAGGAGGGAGTTTGAGCACGCACATGCCCAGTCCTGTTGGAAGGCTGATAGAGATCTGACCAGTGGAGCAGTCACGCTGCCACACATCACGTGGCTCCGGTGAGAAGGAGGGCAAGAGCCAGTCAGCTTGTTTATGCGGTTCTGTGTTTGTGACCCATTGTGTTAAAGAACTGGGTCATAATATCACTTGGAGCAAATGAAGCAAGAAAGATGACTGAAGGGATATGCTGTCAGGCTGAATATTGGACCTTGTCTGGAAGGATGACTCCTCTGCATGCTGTTGTTTGTTATGCTTTTGCTTTTCTAGTGTATCTCTGACTGTTTTTAGAGCTGGTCATGGTTTACCATTGCCTCTCTGCAAGCCTAAGAATACAGTGGCGCAAAGGAGCAAGAAGGCGCTAAGGAAAGCACTTGCAGACCATCAAGCAAGTTGAGTTTTTCTGTCCTCTTTGAGAAACCAGCAAGATCCCTCCAGCTAAACACAATCTTGTAAAAACAAAACAACAAGGAAACAGGCCTTTGAAGAAGACTTCTGTTTTGTAGAACCATGGGATCTGTGTTTTATCCTCATCATTAATTGGTTCCAGATTTGAGAATTTGCTGTGTCTGTCAGAACGGCTGCATGTTTGTATTTTCAGCTTGGTTTTAAGTTATATGCTATTTATGTGCAGATCTCAGAGTTCAGCGGGAAAGGTCTGAACTTAGCTTATCTCTACTAAACTGTTAGATTTGTGAGTTTGCATGTGTGTTATATTTACATTTTCTTTCTAAAAGTGTTGAT
Source organism: Rastrelliger brachysoma (assembly GCA_024605115.1). NCBI lineage: Eukaryota > Metazoa > Chordata > Actinopteri > Scombriformes > Scombridae > Rastrelliger > Rastrelliger brachysoma. The sequence goes on along the minus strand of JANJYP010003675.1, from coordinate 5,269 downwards.
TTTTGGCCCCCAGGTGTGGGAAGTCTTCAGCGGACGTCCAGCCAGCGCAGCACCATGACCTACCAAAGAAACAACTATGCTCTTAACACAGCAGCCACCTATGCTGATCCTTATCGCTCAGCACAGTATCGGCCCTCTGATCCCAACTACACTCGTCAGGCTGTTGTCATGGATGATGGTGCCACCCGCTCCCCTTCCATAGACAGCATCCAGAAAGATCCCAGGTAAGCACTGGCCATATTTTTAAACTACAGCACTAGATGTAGTCAGTGGTTAGTAACCAGCGTAGTGAAACTACTTGTGCTTACAAGGCATTGCTGTTCTGCTGGGTCAACAGCAGTCTCCTCTTACTATTCAAACAGTGAGCTCCCTGGATAGTAACATGGAGCTCTACTATGCCTGGCCACCCAACAATGGATTCTCACACACACTGAAGTGCTGCGTCTGCTCTTGTTGTACAGACGTGTGTAAGCGTAGAGAGAGGATTGACCTCTGTGGTAAACCCCTGACCTTGCACATTGGGGGCTTTGTTTGCGCCCATGTATGTTTCTGTAGTGAAGCTACTTGAAATGAGTGTGAAAGGGGGAAGCATTACGACTCAAGTCTATTCAGGAAGTGCATGAGGGTAAAATTTCCCCTATGATATTTGTTTAACAGGAAAGTGAAAGTTCATCTCATCTCTGGCTTTATACTCTGGTACAGTCCAGACTACATACAATTTACATTCAGCAAGGCTGCACCTGCAACTCAAACCCAAATAATCTAATTTCTCACCTGGTTTCGGATATGCATACCTGCTATTCTGTTTCACTCCTTTTTATATTTTTTTTACAAATAGGAGAAGAAACTAACCATTAAATATACAGCAGAGCTTTTATTAAGTTTTGTGTGTAAAAAATGGCCTCCAAGTGTATTTCAAAAACAGTCTTGGAGATGCATTCCTCATTTCTGTGAAGAAAATGGAAAAAAAAGTTTTACCTTTCTTTAATGTACTGCATACAGAAATGTGATAAGCCAAGTGTGACCAAAGTGGGTTGTCATATAGAGCCAGATGTGAATGTAATTTCCTGGGCTTATCGGGATGCCCTGAGGTGCTGGAGTATTAATTTTGAGAGAAACTGTGCTTGAGGTTTTAAAAGGGACACAGTTTGTTCTTGTGTCTGTTGTCATGCTGATACTTTTGTGCTCCCTCACTTGTGTTTCTAGGGAATTTGCGTGGCGTGACCCAGAGCTAACAGAGGTGATTCACATGCTGCAGCACCACTTCCCCTCAGTGCAGGCCAATGCAGCCGCCTACCTGCAGCACCTGTGCTTTGGTGATAACAGAGTAAAAGCTGAGGTAGGCATTGTACCACTGCTTCTGTGTGTCTTGGTAAATAACTATACCAATCCATTATAACATGTGATAATTATTGCACATTATGCACAGTTTTTGTGTATTTATCAATAGCCATTGTGTCATGTGTAAAAGGAAAGAGCCGTTTGTTGCAATTTGAATCATATTTGTGTGGCTCCAAGCATTGGTTCTATTATTTATTTGCTTAGTTCTCAAAATGTGTTGAAACAGCTAAAATTGGTCAAACAAGGAAACAGTTACAATCAACAATCAGAGACTCCTTTTACACTGTTGCAGACAAAAGTTAACAATCATGGGAGAAATGTGGTCAAATCTTTGGTCGTCAGTCCAAAATACTGGTCCTGGATCACACTGTGAGACACAACAGATGGCCAATTTGAAGCCTTGTCAACAAAAGATTGCCTGCAGCAAAATCAGAAATCTACATTTTTTAATAAAGTGACAACCTACATCTACAAACAAACCCATGAGAATACAAATTGAAATGATACACAACACACTGGCCAGCGTGACATTTTGTAAGTGCAATTGTTTTAATAAAGTGTAGAGGGGAAAACACAATTTGCCTACTTAACATGTCCATAGTACACTAAAGCACAGTGGAGGTGAAACAAAAACAGTTTGTATGACTTTGTTCAGATGAATATCGTACAGTCTTACAAAGATTGTGGCCAAGATTTTATTAAACCCGTCTTGAACAGTGAGACTCAAACAAATCAATTCAAATATTCATTTCAACCTTCAGAAAAATCTTCTGATTCAACTTGGACCTTCTGTACTTGCTGTTGTTGTGTATGCTCACATTTTTCTTGAACTTTGATACAATATTAGCGACATTATGAGCCTGATCACTTTTTGTTTTGCCTCCAAATGAAGTGTTTGCTAATCTGGGCAAATTGTTGTCTTGTTTACAACCTGACCAGTAGGGGCTATTTTCAGCTACAACTCAGCATGTGGCTGATCATCTGTGAAGCCTGTTCCAGGGTATGTGCATGTGTTACAATTTTTCAGCCAAACCCTGATCTTCAGTCATTCTGTAGATTTTCTCTGGATTTTCACAGTTTAACAGGGAACTTGAAGATGGTGTTAGTACAAGTTCACCACACCTGGGCAGGGGTTTCACTTCCTTCGTAGAGATTGAAGTCATTAATACACACTCAAAGATGCTTTCACATTAACTAGTAATGCCAGAAGGCATTAAAGAAAAACATGTAGAAAAGAACAACAAAAGGAAAGACATAAAATTATCTGCCTTTACAGGCCTTTTTTTCTTCTCAAACCTTAAAGGTCAAGTTTTTCTATTTTCACCTTAATACATTTAGGTGAAAAAATGTACACTTAAACAGGAAGGCACAAAAAGAGGATTAAGACATGGGATATGAGTAGATAGAAAGAATGTATTTTTTTATTCTCAGATACCAAAAGTCAGACCACACGGTGAAAAGCCGGGAGCTTACTTTGATTTCTTGGCACGCTTCATTCTTCACCCCAGATGAAAATGTAAATGCAGTCTTTCCATCTCCTCTGGTTAAGACTGTTTCTGTGGTCATGGATTAGCATTATAATGCGTATGTCATATGAATACATTTCTTGTGTGTAGATTCTCTTGTCACATGAATAAATGCGTGATTTTGCTCTGTTTTAGTATGTAAACGGAAAAAATGCTGCAAGCGGTCCACTTTTCATACCTGATAATGGTGTGTCATGGCTATTGTCCACCTTCATAGGTGTGTCGACTTGGTGGGATCAAACATCTGGTGGACCTACTAGACCACAAAGTCCTTGAGGTCCAGAGGAACTCTTGTGGAGCTCTGAGGAACCTCGTTTATGGTAAAGCGATGGATGAAAACAAGACCGCCGTAAGGAATGCAGGAGGCATCCCAGCTCTGTTGCGCCTGCTGAGGAAGACTGTAGATGCAGAGGTGCGGGAGCTTGTCACAGGTAAGTCAGCATGTGAAGACACTGTATTAGCCATTTAGTATTAGCCATGAATTCTAAGCTTGATAGTGTTTTTCCTCCCACATCGTTGCATGCAGTATGTATACTGCTTCTTTATCTCTTCACTCCACTATATGACAGGACAGAAACATCACACAGTTTGGGCAGAACCTGTTGAATTATTTACCTGCCAAACCTGTGGGTGTTTTGGAGAGATAATTTCAGTTCTCTGTTGATTGGGTTGCTTATGAGTCTTGATGTGGTCTCTAAAGTGTTTGATGTGTCTAATTGTCGTCTGAGGCTTATTAACCGTACAATATTGCTCCTATAGATAAGGTGTAAATTAATATACTCTCACTAAACAAGTGCACTGCTTACTGTGTTTTAAAATTAGGATTGTCACAGTCACTAAGTCATAGAGGCTTTTCCTTAAGTTGCTGCCACTGTTTTCACTGCTGCAGAAGATATATGCAAAGAAGTAAAAACCTTATTTTCATTGGACTCATTATTTTGTTACATAGGCTACACAGCTTTCATTCTGTCTGAAAACAACTGTCCCTGACAGTCTGCTTGTCAGTCTCCTACTTTCTATATTTGTGAGCTCACTTGTATTTGTGTGTTGTCTGAGCTCCGCAAACAGGTTATAAATCTGTGTTGTTTAGGATCAGGGTGGAGCACTACAGAAATAAGCAAGCCAAGACGTTTGGCTTCCAGGTGGATGAGTCAGCTGTTTGTGCTTCGCTTCAGCCCCCGCTCTAACATGGTTTCGGGTTACAGTCCAGTGGTCCCCTGAAGGAAAACAATACTGCTGTAGCATGAACACAACACTATGTAGCTTTTGTGTATTATTTGAAAAAGAGATTGTATTCAGTTTCCTGTTTGAATTAAGTGTCTGTTTACTTAGCTTAACACACACCCAAGGAGAAAATAATCAACTTTTTAAAGTGCACAGAAGCATAATTTGTTTCTGCTCATACTTCTGCTTGTGTTGAAGCAGAATTACACCCAAGAGTTCATAACTGAAAACAAACTCAGATGTTCTTCTTTGCTCCATTCATTTAAATTTTAGAAAGCTGCACAGACATCTGTTGACCAATCAGTCAGCAGCTTTAATGTGAGCACTGTTGAAGTTTTTTCCTTTCATCCACTAGTCAGTGAGCCTGCTGTGTGTAATTGGTAGTGCAGGCCCCAGTATGGGGAGCAATTAGAATAGGTCAGCAGTGCTGCATCACCTCTGGTTAATTACGGCTGATGAGAACAATCCACATAAAGAGCTTTCAGCTAGATGACAAGGGCATCCTACACCAACGAGCTAAGTGGAGCAGACAGAAATCACTGGCTAGTACCAACAGCTCCCTTCTATGTATAAACCATTGTTTGGGCAACATTTATAATTTGAATCATTCAATAATTTGAATCATTCAAAGGTAAAGACACAAGCCAGTTGTCAGAGACAAGAGACACTTTGGGGTTCCCATTGTGTCAATGACCCCTTGTCAACTCCTCTGGGAGGTCCAGGTGTCAGCTATGCTTCATTAGGACTAGCTGCAAGAACAGGCCACTGCCTGCCCCAGGTTAGGGGTCATGTCGTGGGGGCACAGAACATGATCTCAGCTCCCTTTACCTGCTTGTCTTCCAGCAGCTGTTGTGATTAAAGCTCTGTCCTCAAACAGCCCCTCAGATCAAAAGGCCAGACCTCAGAGCACTGTCATTAGCCCTAATGGCTGTGATACCTGAATCTGGCACATGCATACATAGGCTCTCTCTCTCTCTCTCTCTCTCTCTCACTCTCACACACACACACACACACACACACACACACTCACACACAGAGAGAGAGAGAGAAAGAGCACTGTTTTGTTGCCCTGTGTTAGAGATTACACTCCTTCTCTTATCTTGGCTTTATTTGGCAGTCTCAGCTACATGTTTAATTATAGTTTCCGAGGGTTGTGTGTGTGTGTGTGTGTGTGTGTG